>WOGP01001612.1:0-18567 GCA_015342065.1 Leptinotarsa undecemlineata | reverse complement strand
CTGGGATCTGACTCAAGTTCTTAGAGTTCGGCAGATCCGTACTCTTACCATCTGACCTGAAAGACCACTCACCATACAAACTAATCGGCTTCGTTAAAAAGATGGGTTTATTTGGCCGAGTGTGAATAGGTGTGAGCCACAATAAACCCTCATGGGTTGTGGTGGAAGGTCGAATAGACCCACTCACTTCGGACCTACCGACCTACATACCATTACCGATCAACTACTGACTTCATGATTTCGAAAAACTCCAACCTCTGTGTATGTCTGCACTGAATTAAAAAAGTAGTCAATTTTTGGTTGATTCTTACGCGTAATGAATTGAAAAGCCTGATGATGAAATAGTCTGCAAGATCTCCTGATTCATCACTGTTAGATATCTTTAACTAACCATACAATGTCACATCAACTCCTTCAGCGAAGCCACGTACCTTTGCTTGTAGTAATAATTTAGTATCTTTGATAAAATCCACTCAACAAAAGTATGTTCATAACTATCAATTTCGATTTTGAAAGAGATCTGACTAACTACCTGGCAACCAAAGGCAACACAAAACAAAAACTTCTCACTACGTAAAAAAAAACAACTCAATATTTGCCACTTCTCTTCATCACGCATTGTTTGCGATAATTTCTAAAATAATAATTTGAATTGTATGATGTGAATAGCAGTTATAATATACATGATATGTTAGGATATATAATTAGATAAGCAAGCATATCACTAATATGAAAAGTAATAAATTACTTCATCATACTTCAATCCTACCCAAATTTCAGTATGCATCCGAAGCTTGATCAAACGAGAATTTAACGTTCAGGACACCGATGAGCGACCCAGAAAAGAAAATCCACAAAATGAAAACCATGGTTACGGTATGATGGTCAGTGGTCGGTGTGATTCACTATAACTTTCTGCAACCGGGCCAAACCATCACAGCAGAGCCCTATTGTGGCTCACCCGTCATATGCTTCGACCTCTCCCCAACTGACTACCATCTTTTCAAGCACTTCGATAACTTCCTCATCGGTAGAATTTTCGCCAATCAAGTCCAGGTAAAAACAGCTTTTGTCGACTTTATCAAATCCCGTGCACCCTATTTTTATGCTGACTGATTCGATCCACTTTTTTACGTTGGCCAAAGTGCACTGATTCAATTGACGCTCATTTCGAATCAATTGAATAAGTGCTTACTGAGATGTTACAGTATGAAGTATACTCATAAAAACGGACAACACTTTCGAAACAACCATAACGACTTGAGATTTGATAAACATGCCAGATCACTTACTAAAAAACTTTCTATGCAGTGTCACTTGCCGTTCATACGGATCTGAAATCTCTATACAAGCAAACGATCATCAACAGTTGGCAATCCCAATGGAATAGTCCATCAGCAAAACTTCATGAGATACAACAGTCTTTCTGGAAAAACACCCCAAATGAAAGAAAAGCCGAGGTCATTTTATCTCGTTTTCATCTAGGCCACACTCGTCTTACCCATGGCTATCTACTATCTTAAGAAAAACCCAGTATGTGAAGTGTGTGATAGTCATCAAAGTATGAAACGAAAGAAAAAAATGGCCTCCCACCATCACTTAAGGACATATTAGAAGATGAATGTGATATTGATAATCTATTAGCTTTCCACAGAAACAAAGCCTTCCATAGTTTGGGAGAATATTCTGACGATTACTTCCACTTAGAATTTTTCTGAGAAGGATAAACGCAAGTTACCAATATTGAGAAGCTGTTGAAATCAAAGTGATTGATGAGATCTTTCATTTATCAGTATTATTATTACGTTTATTTTCTTCTGTTGACCCCCATGTAACACTGCAGAGGAGAACGATTGCCTTCCTCAGGGTCTCATAAAAATGCATGATACATTTCTGAAGATTACGTGTCATATATACTTTTCTGGATAGTAACCTGTTAGGAGGCTGGATCCTATGATTTACAAAAAGTTTAGTATTATTGTTCTGTCTGGAGTAATTCACTAGATAAATCAAATTTCTCACTCACACCTTTCACCAACCCAACGATATATTGCTTCTGTTGAAAACTTAGAGGGATTTCTGTGAAGTTTTCACTTTTCTCTGGTCGAAAATAATTGTGGAGAATTAAAGTCAGCCTTTCACCGCTGAAACATTGTTTTCGAAAAAAGTGAAATATAAGTTCGCCCCAAATACAGTTAAGACTCTCTGGTGAGCTACCACTTTATATCGTTCTCGGAAAGTAATTGTATCAAAAAGTTTTTTGGTGTTTGTACGAACTCTGGAATGTTTTCTGTGATTAAGTAGAGAATTACTGGAAAGTTTGAAGTATTATCCGAGTTGCGATGCGAAGGAAAAATGATCGAGAGTTAATTCGATTGTGGTATGCTTCATTTGGGGCTAAGACAGAATATTTCATTCATACCGTTCTGATTTATAGGTCTGATGAGTTAAATCAATAGTGCAGAAGTTTGTAGAAATGAAAATTTATGTTCTCCAATTGAAAGTTGGTTCAGTAATACCCAGCGAGAAATTTGACGCAGTTTCTATAGATCTGCTACTTTCTGAACTGAGGTGGAAGTTGAACATATTAAACTATTCCACAGACTTGGAAATAACAAAACATGATTTCTGTAAGATATTATCTCTACGTACAGCAAATATTGACCCTCAGTCAGCCATAGATCTAACCTTATGTTTTTCTGATGGAATGTAGATAAGACAAAAGACAAAAAAATCAGCTACGAGCATAAGGGATTGGCCAGAGCTGGACACAACCAAGCTCTGTTGGAATCTGAGAAAGGCTTGTGGAGGAGGCAATGCGAGGAAGTATACGCCGGATTCTATGAAATATTCCTTCAGATCTCAATGATTAATTCAAAAATAGATTGGTGAATTTAAAGAGGATTGAATAAATTTTTAATTCATTTCAACCAACTGAGTTGCCGGGACTAGATGTCTTATGCCGGGTAACGATGAGACTGAATATGCGACATGGTCAAGAAATTACTTTCAGCTGCTTATCGATGGCGTATTCCATAATACATCCCTACAACCAATCACAAAGGTGTCGTGAGGAGGAATTAACGTTCCAAGCTGCAGGTGAAGAGACTGCTCAGCGGAATATTGGAAAAAAACAGTTGTGGCATGGGTGGTAAGGTGCTGTCCTCAGCGGAGAGTTATCTCCCCTATTGTTGAATCTTTTTATGGAAGGGCTGTTACGTCTTTCGTACTATTATGAATATAACAATCAGGAAATATCAAATCAGGACTAATTTAATAATGTGTTGAAGGAACGCATACAGTAGGTCCTGACTATTATAACAAACCGAAAAGATGAACATTGATTGGTAGTTACACTGGGTGCTAAATCACTCAGATATCAAAGACAACGACGAAACTTGTGATTTTGCTACGGATAATCAGAACCATATTTAAGCTGAAACCAGACGTGGAAGTAAATGTTTAATAGATTCATTTTATGTAATATTTTCCCTAACAGATTTTTGTTTCGAATTATTATCGAAAAAGTTTCAGCAATTCAATTCGTTCCCTGCTTCTCGAAGATATGCATCATTATTGTAAATATACCAGAAAATTCTAAAGTTATTAAAATTCTTAGATGTCTTTAGACTGTCGCAGATTGTTTTCAGTTTTGTTGAAGTGTCTCTTTGACCTCTCAATTCATCGTTAAACCTGGCAACAGGTGGTTTATTAAACTGAGGCTATTAATTCTTTGGAGACATAAATTTTTCATATTGTGAACCACAACTGATTTTAGGGTTAAAAAATGGTATCATAGTTGATACTGAATATGAAAGGGCTAAATTATGACGGTTACCATAATTAAATGCAAGAAAGAGTGTTTTGTTAGTTTGACATCATGTTTATTCATGAAAAATCATAAAATAAAATAAAAAGTATGATAATTCGAAAGGTGCTATTGGGATATGTATTATTTTGAGCTTGAAATGGACATGGAATGATGGGAGCTTAATGAATCAAGATTATTTCTGAGCTGAAGGAGCAGAAAGAGAAATTGATTGAAATAAAAATATATTCAATTTCTGGTAAAAAGTTTCTATCTTTCATGTATGAGGTTTTTCATTAACCGGTTCCTATCTTTAAACCTAATTAAAGAAAGTGTGTGAGATATCATCGGAATTTTTTATGCATTTGGAAGATCTGTTGATTCCATTATGTGTGAAATATAAAATGCTACAAATGTCAGTAAGTTGAATTTTGTTCAGGTGCAGACTCAAGTCACGACCCAAAACTTCCCAAATTTTGGTGAACGAAAGGCTGAGTTCTTGTGAGCGATGCAAAATCGACTGCCTCGGATTCTCCTGCACTCTCCCACAGACATTTTGCGTTTTGTCGACGTACAGCTGTTGGTCGATCATTTACTGAACCAGTTGACTCAAATTCATATACCACTTTGCTAATAGTCTTCTCTGTAGGACGATTATGTTGACCGTATTATTTACAGGTGTTGTTGAATGCTATATTCAAAACACAAAATATATAACAACTAATTTGACAGATGTCAAAGTTCGAAAGTTCCTGTTGAAAGACTTTATAAATTTGTAGTTTGAACAATCTGCCAAGAAGGAATTTCAAAGTGGAGCTTCATTCAGACGTTCTGTGTGCTTCAGTAATTTCCTAATTTAATTGTGTATTGAGAATAAGGATCGAATAAACTCCATCTCGATGTTTCTAAAGACGATATAGCGTATATCCATGATAATAAATATAGAATTTTCACAAAAAATATTGTATTGAAAACTCATTCCGCTACATGGTTTCTTCATATGTAACTATCACACCAGTAACTATTGAAATTCATTTGGTCCTATAATTATAATCATGGATGGTGTTATCAATTTCCATTAAGTAATGGTTCAGATTATCTATGAAATAGCTCATCTTTCACATCACAGATTGTGTTGTGAAGCTTCATCATTGGATTGAAGGATATCTAAGGCTAGGTTAAAATCCGACCATAAACATAGCAGCAAAAAACAAGACGCTCTCTGTTGGACTCACCCAATATCTGAAGAAACATAAAGAAGAGATGTTCGAAGAGAAAGAACAAGATTATGCTAGAATGAGTAAGAGCAGTCCATAAGGATTAATAACGTTGAAGAGAAGGCACAGATAAAAAAAATCTATTTTTTTCCAACAGGAGTATCCAGTTACAGGAAATCCTATTATTGCAGAGTATGAAATGAATATATAAAATAGTGGAATATAGAAATGTATAACAGTGAAGGCTAAAATAAAGTATATACAAAATATATACTTGAGTAGAATTCAAAAAGAGGAATGGAAAATGGAGTATATAACACAAAAAATTAAAAATCATGCAATGTAGCAGTACTGGCACAAATGTTATTTATAGTATTATTAAAAGTGATTGTGGATACAAGATACCAAGGCATTCAGAGATTCAAAATGAATATCGCAGTATTCACAGATTTCATTCAAGCTACTACAGATAAAATTCAATGGTGATCGTAGCATAACATTTATGCGTGATGCAATAGAATTTCAGATTGTGCTACACTTCTTGGTCCTAAGAAATTGATCTCGGGAAAAGAACCTTACTGTCAATATCGTTGTTTAGTAATTTATGCAGGAATTTTATACCATAACAAAATGTTATGATCGATTCCTCTTGTGGTGTACTGACTATCAACTTTTCGACATAAGTATTTCAGGAACTTCCTTTGCACGCTCTCAATCGATGTTTTTTAGTAGTCGTAAAGTGGATTCCATAACACAGAGCCATACTCTAACTTAGATCTGGCATACGCAAAATATAGCAATTTTAACGGTGCAATACTTTTGAAGTTTTGCCATTTTTGTAAATGAATCTAAGCATCCTATTTGCGTCAGCAGTCATATTGCTTATATGAGTTGTAAATGTTAATTTACTCTCGTATTTTATATCAAGATCTTTCATCTCATGTACGTGGTTGATTGTAGTTTTGTTGATTGAGTAATAGTACAATCGTTCTCTTTTTTGTTGTGAATGATATTATTTTATATTTGGATACGTTCAGTTCTAGACCATTATTATTACACCAAAGTTTGATTGCATCAAATTCATGGTGTACACGTCAGTAATGCCGTCGATTTTATAATATAGTTTCAGATCGTTTGCAAATAATAGGTTAGGAATATTCAAAGAGGTTGCCAAGTCATTAATAAAAATTGAAAATGAAAGAGCTCCAAGATTAGAACTTCATGGTACCCCAGATGTAACTACGTACTGGGCCGATTTGAAAGATTCATATTTTTCTGTTAACTAGATATGATTAAATTGGAGTAAGCAGTTAATTGAAGAGTCCCAATTTTGTCAATTTGATGGGAAGAACATAATGGTATAATTGATCGAAGGCGTTTTGAAAGTCTAAATAAATAACATTGATTTGGTTTTGCTTGTACAGGTACGTACAGTGATATTGATTTGAACATGCAAGATTTGTCACATATACAACATACAGATCAACATCACCAGGTAGAAATCACAAATCAACAACTCCGAAAAAGAAAAGAAACCTTCACTGATGAATGAACAGCAAGAAGTATACGTATTGCGATCGATAATGTTCAATGTGAATTCTGGTTATCAAAACTGTTTTAGAGTCTGCTATTATGAAGGTAGCAAGAACTTGGTCATTGATGGGTGTCATGAACCTGATAATGGGAAGAAATCAGAATGAAGATGAGTATCTAAAATTGGTTCAAAAACCAGTGTGTCTCTGCATATGATGTAGTTATCAATGAGTTACCAGATTCAGTACCTACACGATAACCTATGGTATCGAGAGTAAGAGAACCCTTGGATATAGCTGCCCTCATAAAATGGTTTTTGAAAAATTGTTCAAATACAAGTTTTGTGGTAGTCTGGTTATAATTTTGAACCAGAATACCTGGAACTATTATGTTTATATTCGATGATATATTCACTTCACAATTATTGCATTTATTTATGTTTTTCTGGTTGACAATTTTTGCAACAATTGCATCATGCGTTGTTGAAATCAGTAATGATTTGAAGTGAGAGATCCTCCATTCCTCACTGATTTGGTTCTAAAGTATTCTTTGTTAGAAAGTTATCAGGCCTAGTCGAAAGTCTTAAGGAGCTTATGGACGTAATTCCATGGAGAAAATCTACGTAGAAATACTGTCCTGCTATTATAATTGTAATTTCAGATTAGTAACTGATAGAAGAAGATAAAGACATGCAAGATGATCCGAAGTATATGCACATGAATGAAGGGATTGATTAGATTAGTTCTGAGGTTAGGTTGGTGATCAGTTTCAAGAGTTAAATTAAGGAAGTGGAGTGTGCAAGTGTGTTCCAATAATTGAATAGCGATTCCGACAGTTGTATCGCCAACAGCATATGCAGGAATAACTTCAGTGAAGAATCCCGCGCTGTTACGAGTTGGATACAATACAATTTCCTTCGTGGTATTAACCACGGGAGTAGTTGTTTTTTGATAGGTGTGAGTCCATTAACCTACAGTGTAGATGATTTGAGATTGGCCTGAAAAAAGTTGTCTTTTAGGTAATTTGGTTTTCTGTAGTTTCAAGTTGTACAATTATTAAGTTGTACGTATTATTGAGAAAATGTAACATCAGCATGAAAAATGTATCATGCAAGTATGGATTTGGGAATTTAGACTTTCCATACACAACGAAAATGCATAATTCCAACTGAAATTGAATAATTATAGAGGTGATGTTTGTGAAATGCACTCATGTGCCCTATTTCAGCCATTATTTGTTTCAAGTTCAACCACAATGAAACATATGTTCAGTGCAATTATATATTGCGGAGTTACGTTCCCTATTTAGTTTCGAAGTTCAAGTCCATGCTCTGTTCCAGCTAAATCAGTATAGTATATCTGGTTTTGACCCTCTCATTGGTCCCTGCACTCGAAATTGAATATAATCCAGACAGATTTCGCTTGAAAAACCGACACGAACCGAAGTTTATTTTAATGAAATTGGACCTTTTCCACGTTTGTTGTCGAACTTAAAGATTTGATATTCGCTTTAATGAGGAATTATATTAGCTTTCTACGTTCCGGAGCGAGAATAAAATAGCCCAACTGGGAACTCTAAAAGCCTCAGCGTCTCCCATTACCGCCCTTCGAATTTTGTCAATGTTGATGTAGCTTCCTTTAGGGACGTTTGTGTCATATGAGTTGTTCGACCTTTGTTTCGATATCACACAATTGAGCTGGGTTGCAAATGAGAGAAAATGGTGATTTTCAACTCTGAAAAATGAGTTGAGAGGATTTTCTGTTATCTATATCAGTACCATAACCCTCATAAGTCGATTCCCACTATGTATTACCAGAGTCTACCTCTTTCAAATATCCACCAATGTACCCAAACAAATACAAAAAACACACTTCAATGTTGGATTTCCACTTCGAAGAGTATTTTTTGAATACGTTATAATGGATTTTCATCAAGTATCACTCAGTTTTATCATACATATGGGCTTGATCATCTAGGAAAAACTTTTACTGGAGCATTGTGAGAAAAACTGATCGTTATATGGGAAGAGATGTTTTAGTTGGTTTCCGGGTTTTGTGTTGGTCTCCTTTGGTTATAATCTCCAAACGTTTTGACTGCTACTGCGGCAGTCATCTTCAGTTTCGTGGTCGACACGTCAACTGAAACTGAAGCTCTACCGATAGCCAGCTTGATTTCGGACAGGTTGGAGCCTGGCTCCCTTACCCTTTGGACTGATGTTCGTCAGGAGAACGAATGGGTCAAGACTGATTCATGGGATGACGACAATAATGCCGCCCTTTACGTGGACCCCTACCTGGCTGGGGTGTTTGGATGAAGATATTGTTCATCTTTTAACGGGGACATGAGAGCCTCACTTGACAGAGGGTCTGGGCTTTCTATATTGAGAGGGGTCGTCTTCAGCTTAATCCAAAGCTTCCCTAGGAAACTGAAGCTCTCATTTCTGTCGTTTCATTTATAGTGCTGATTTTTCGCGCACTTTCTGTAATGGCTTGTTCGCGCGCACTTCCCGAGCGATTTGATTGACTTGACTGCCTTTTGGCGCTTTTCAATGCTGTGTACCAGATCTTTGGTAGATACGTTCTCTCTTCCTTTCTGTTGAAGTTCTCTTGGTGTACGGCTCCTAAATACATGGCTTCTTAATACATTCTTGTTGAATAATTTTTCTACGTTGCTAGCCTCACGGCGTTTTCAAAAAAGATATTGTGTTCCTCTTCGGACAGTGCATGACAGTGACTGTAGACTTATCGGTTTGTCCCAATCACTCTGGAACCTTTAAGAATATGTGAAGAAATGTACGCCAACGACGAAATCAAACACCTAACAACTAGGCTACAAGCGAACGGTTACGACAGAGAAAAGATGATCCGCATCCAACGTTTCCAACGGTGATGAAGGAAAACACCAGTGAAGATTAACCCCAAGACACTGTTCATCTGCCATACATAGAAGGTGCCACCAACCGAATCGGAGAAATTCTAAAGAAGGAAAAAACTAACATCGTCTTCCAACTAACAAAGAAAATATCGAAGTATCTGAGATTATTAAAATACAGCAGAGATCCACTCAAATCAGCGGGAGTTTACAGGATTCTATGTAACTATGGTGTTTTTATCGCTCAGACGAAAAGAAGCATTGGCCTAGTCGAGCACAAACGGAGTTGCGGATTGGGACAGACCGCAGTCTGCAGTTGCTTGAAAATGAACTGCCCGACCAGGAACAGAAGATCCTGTTCGAAAATACTGAGAGACTAGCAACCTCGAATAATTATTCAACAAGAATATATTTAGAAGCTATATAAATACACGAACACCATGAGATCTTTAACAGAAAGAAAGAGAGAATATACAATATACTAAAGGTCTGGCACACAGCATTGGAAAGCGTTAAAACGAAGCCAAGTCAAACCAATCGCAAAGTACGCGAGAAACCGCTATTACGGAAAATGCGCAAAACTTAGCATAATAATTGACATCAAAACATTGACGCCAGCCGTGAAAGTCTACAGTCCTATATGAGAAGAGACATTTGTATATTTCTGTGGTATTTTTAGATATTATTTGTACGAAGTATATCGTACCAGTTCAACTGATGGAACTACCGTATAGTGCAACGTGTTTTGAAATGAAATTCATAATGTACGTATGCCTGACAGTTCACATCACTGTGGACAGCTCAAACGTGCTGGGCTGAATTTTCTAGTGCATCCTCTTTTGACTTTTTTCTCACACAAAAGAAAAACGTTCAACACAAGAAATAGCAACCATTAACGGTTACTCGAGGGGTATTGTAGATGACAAAATAAGAAAGGAAAAGTTTAGGTTGAGAATGAACCAAATCTCGACTTTTCAAAACGACAAAAACTGAGATGAATATATCTCAGTTCCATACCACCAATACACGAAGAACTTTGAAAATATTTTCAAGGTACTAGGTATGAAGGTAGAAGGGGTACCTGGTATAAATAAAAAACACTTTGTAAATAGGATTAGTTTGATATTCCTCTTGAAGATGATCACTTGGTGATCGAAACACATGTCAAGGTGTTAAAATAACGGTTTGGTGTTGGGAAAAATCTAGTAATATTCATGTGGAAATTGTATGATTATCATGTATAGTGTTAATGATTTCCATCAAGTAACAGGTTGGTATATTAACTATTATTATTTGTGTTGTCTGTACATCATGTGCCAATCAGTTAGGATTTAGATTTAAATTGCTTTTCAGTTGACAGCTCCAGGTGTTATTGTCTGTGATGAAAAAATTCTGCTACGCAACCCCAAATGGGGTGGCGTAGAAAAATTCTGGTTTTACGAGAGATTTTAATGTCAAATATTCAAATACACGACTTTATAACATCTAGATGTGTATTTGTGCAGAGACACACACGCAGAATGGAAAAATTGCTGTGTAATATGCACATATGGTGCAAGAGCGATAATGGGCAAAAATATTGATTTTTAATAATTTTTTCAAGTTGCTCATTATGATCATATAACTTTTACTCACTGCTTTATCCAACGAGAGGCCCTTGCAGCAAAAAAATTAGCACCAGAATTGAACGATGTGCTTCCGGATGCTGTTAAAATTATAAATGTTATTAAGAGCCATGCCCTTAACAACTGCTTATTTTCAAATCTTTGTAAGAATACGGATTGTAACTACACAACTTTATTATCACATGCAGAAGTAATATGACTGTCAAGAAGTCCACGTTTAAGCAGACTATTGTTTATTTTAAAGGTCAAAATCGAAATATTTTTATCCGAATGAAAATGTGAACTTGCTGTATTTTTTCAAAATGACTAATGAATATTCAAGCTGTGTTATTTGTCAGATATTTTTGCGAAATTGAACGATCTCAACTTCTTTCTTCAAGAAAAAATTCATTTGAAAGATCAAAAATTGGAAAAGTAGGGTAGAAAAAAATTCGTTCAAAATGTTTTCCAGTGTCGATTGTAGATCACTTGAAAACGTTAAAAATACAGTTTCATACATATTTTATGATGAATATTGATTTCAAAAAGGAAGCTTGGGTTTAAAAGCCGTATTGGATTGGCTTGAGTGAGATTGATCATCTACAACTTGAAGATCAAGAGGAAATTGCTGAAGTTTCGAGTGACTCAAACTAATACTACAATTTCCAAAAACGAAAAACCCTTCACTGCATTCCGGATTGGAACTAGAACTGAATTCCTCACAATCGCTGATATGGCATTAAATGTTCTTATGCCATTGAATATTACATATTTATTTGATGTTACTCTTTCAGCTTCACCACATATTAAATCCCTATATCGTTCATCGCTAAAAATGTTGAAGAATTCTTACGTCCAGTAGGGTCAAACATTCCACCAAGATTCAATTTGTTTTCAAGCTCATCCATCTCATTACATTTTTTCCTTCAATTGTAATTTAATACTTACCACTTAACGACTGCATTCGAATATATTCGAGCGGTCTAAGACGGTTAGAATTCCTTTTTATTTATGTTATTGTGAAAGATACAATTTTGATGACAAATAGGGCATATTTTTTGTAACCATAATAAATACAATTTTACAACTTTATGTGCAATTTTAAATTCTGAATTTTGTATGTTTCATATTTATATGTATATGGTTTGCTAATAAATAAATAATCAAAAAATATTCATTTATTTTTTTTTATACTTATATGGGGTCGTCAGGAAACTCGCAATCATAAATGGGGTCGTACAAGTTTGAGAAGCCCTGATCTAGACTAAACTCTACAGTCTACAGGTACCAGAAATGTCATCCTGGAGGAAAAAATCCTCCAACTTTGATCACGATCCAGTCGCCAGTGTGGGGCATAGTCCACTTGCAAAACAATAACCGAATTAGTAAACTGTTCAAATAACACAATATCGATGTCAATTACAAATCAACTGAAAACTTCCAGATCTACCAAGAACAGAAGGTCACACTCGAACTCCTTTGAAAATAAATCCTGGGCAAGAAAGTCAAGAAATCATATTGTTAGTCCCATATATTTAGATAAAAATCAGACTGGTAATTCATATTCAGAAATTCTTCAAAACCTCAGCTCTTGTATTATTTTTTGGGCCATTCCATCGCTCGAATGGTATTTTTCTCATTCAGAAGCAGTGTAAAATTAAAACACGAAATTGTTTTTGACCTATTGTTTTGAAAATAACAAAACTACTCTTAGCACAATTACTCATGGACATGAGTAAAACATCATGAAATTTCAACAGTTTTTTTTAAGATTAGGACTAACTGAGAAAGCAGTTAATGCAATGAGACTAGCGTCATCTATATCTTAGGCCTGAGACCCTTCAGTCCAGGTAGTACATTGATGATTTACATTTGCTGGTTCTCAGTTGAGTAATTTCATTTGAATGTTCTCACAGAAAAATCTAAAGGACCAGAGAGACCTATTCGAGCTATCCAACGACATCGATACCTGTTGTTGACGCTGTTATACCTATTTTATGGAAGAGCACTGTTTTGTTTGAAACATGTTTCTCATTAGTGGAAACAGAATCATTCTCAATGATATCAGTAAGATATCGACAGGATTCCGGAATAAATCTTAGTACATGTCACCAATTGAAATCTCAGGAAAGAAACGTTTTTTGCATATATCCACTTTCACAATTTGTGAACAATTTTGCCAGAAAGATACTGTTGAAGTGTCTTCGTTTGGATAGCTTGGCAGCCTGATTACCGATTCCTACATTCACTTCCAAAATAAGGTTCAATGATTTCCAAAGTTCCTACCAATGATTATCCTATATCCTCTCTGAATCAGTTAGCAAACAAAATGTTGTTTCATCAATTATTTTGTGAATTTCATACGGTGGCTACGAGAATCAAAAATAATTTATTTCATACTAGACTAAATGTCAAGTATAAAGTTTATCTTCTCATCATTGTAACTGATATGATATGTAATGGTAAATAAAGATCGAAAAATAGAAGTCATGCAAGACGGATGTAAAGAAATCCAAAACAATGAAAAAATCCATTAGCTTCACTGATTGTTGATGGTGGCGTTAAATAATACTTGACATCCATTAAAACATACAAAGAAATTGAACAATGCATCCTCTCCATAAAATACTAATGTATGATCATGTGTTTCAGAAATCTGATACTATTTTTATCGACGTCAAATTTGACGTAATACATTAATCTATTCTGTTATGAAACGAAAAGAAAATGTATCATGTCGGGTTGCCGTTTACAAATCCTATACTGTAGAAACAAGCCATTTGAAACATACCACCCTAAATAATTATACGTACAATGATTTGCAGAAAAAATTAAAAAACGCGTCAACCATAGTATACAGGAGGACACATTTTGACATATTAACATTTGATGTTAATTCCCCTATCGCACCCCCAGAGCATGTCACCAATTTTTTTTAAATGGATCGCACTATATTGTTTCGCATATTCAGACGCTCCATGATGAGCAGATTTTAACAAAATATAAAACATATGATCTGAAGCTTATGGTTTGGGGCTACAAATTATTTGAGTTGAAAACGAGCCACCCTGAACAACTTTTCAAACAATGATTTGCAAGAAAAATGAAAAACGGGTCAACAATCATAGGAGGTTTGAAATATTCGTTTAAGAGACGAATATGAAAGCAATATATCATTAGTATTTTTCATTAATATTTTAATCAAAATCTGATGACTGGACAATGAGAAAAAAATTCTATAGTAAATGTTCAAAAACGTTTTCACCGACTTCCATACAATGGTACAAACCCCGCCTTCACATAGTTGAGAATCTCGGGAGTTATTTCTCTGCAATACCTCATGAAATTTTCTCTCAAGCCTTCTAATGTAGTTGATCCTATCTGATATACTTTAGACTTCAAATGACCGCATAGGACCTCTTCTGTCAATCCAGCGACTAGGAAAATGATCATCCACTGAAGCACTGAAGCTGCATAATGAGGAGGTGCACCATCTTGCTGAAAAACTATTTCGTTTTCGAATAAATTTATACCCTCCTCAATTGCCCTATCGATGCACGGTATTCTTCGATTCCCCAATATATTCATCACTAGTCAAATTATCATCGATAAAAAAAGTCCTATGATATTGTCACCTAAACTTCCTGCTCAAATATTCAATTTTCGAGGTCGTTGGGTATGAACTTGTCGGTATAAATGGGGATTCGTATCACTCCAATATCGACAATTTTGCCGATTCACGTCTCCATTCTAACTAAACTTACATTCATCAGAAAAACAAATTTTGTACAAGAAATTCTGATGAAAGTTGATCTGTTCAGTGAGACTTTCACAAAACTAGATACGTCTATCGAAATCATCTTCGTTCAATTCATGAACTAGTCTAATCTTATATGGATGAAATTGGTACTCATGCAGGATCCTGAAAATATTTGTACGACTGATTCCTGATTCTCGAGATAACTCAGTAAGAGATTGTGAGTTTTCCATTAGCCCAACGTACCCTAAAACTGCAGTACAAATAGTTTCATTGTTAACAACTCCTGAACGGTTATGCTTTTCATTGTTAACAGATCCAGTTTCCATAAATTAGTTCAATAATTTCGAAACGTATTTGTTTCGTAGGTACATTTCTTCCTGGATGATTATCACTGAACATATGGGCAGCAGCTTTAGCACAAACTCACTATTTCAATCCGTTCTAGAAGTGTATAAACCATTGCTTCTCAAGAATTTACATAAACAGAAACATCAATTGAAACAGTTGACTAGTTTAGTGATCCAATAATTTTTCTGTAAGAGGGATTGGTTAGGTAACAGGATCGATTTTTTCTTAAAAAAACAATTATATTCTTGCCGACGTTTGGAATTCAATTAAAATATTCTTCTCGAAAACTAGTTTTTTCGTGTTGATAATATTACTATTTTGAAAACCATCAGACATATCAGATACATGAAACAAACGAATTCGTTTGTTTCATGTCGTTTTGTGTTGGTGTTATCTCGAAAATTTGTTGTTGCAACGTTTGTTATTTTTATTTTTTAAATATGTATCTAATATGTCTGATGGTTTTTGAAATAGTAATATTATCAACACGAAATGACTAGTTTTCGAGTCCTGTAGAATTTGATGAAAATCATGTTACAAAAGTTAATTTAGGGTGGCTCATTTTCGAATCAAATAATTTGTAGCTCCCGAACCATAAGCTTCAGACCATATTTTTTATACTTTGTTGAAATCTTCTTATCATGTAGCATCTGATAATGCGAAACAATATAGGGTAATCCATTAAAAAAATTGGTGACATGCTCTGGGGGTGTGATAAGGGAAGTAATCAAATGTGAATATTTCAAAATGTGTCCCCCTGTATACTATGGTTGACACTTGTTTTTTTTATTTTCTCTGTAATGAAATACACTGTATATTCCATGCAGAAGGATAAAATAACGAGTAGAAGAGGAAGAGTTTTCAAAGTTATTTTAGAGCACGGCGAATATTTTCTTTCAGAATATTCTTGGTAGCCGTTTTTTTTCAAAGCATTGTAGTGTCTTTTTCTTAAAATAATTTTCTAAAAAAACGATGACTGATTATTTTCATGAATACATTATTTGGCTTTACATTGACCTCATATATTTTACAGGTTATAGAAGGTTGAAATAATTAAAAAAGTAAGTGTATTGGTTGGTTTCCGGGTTTTGCCGTAGTCTTCTTTGGTTATAAACTCCAAACGTGTCAACTACAACTGCGGCAGTCATCTTCAGTGGTATGGTCGAAGTAGTTATCGTTTCAGTTGATACGTCAAGAAGAGTACTTCGACTCGCCACTGAAGATGAATGCCGCAGTTGTAGTTGAAACTTTTGGAAAATATAACCAAAAAAGACAACGCCAAAATACGGAAACCAACCGATAAACATTGACGCCAGCCGTGAAAGCCTACATTACTACAAAAAAGGCTTCGTTTTTTACCACGAAAATTACCTAAATTGAAAATTTACTATTTTGAGAATGAACTGGTTATGTACTGTTGCAAGGTAGTAGTAATGATGCAATATAAATATCCGTTAGATTAGCCAAGAAGAGCATTTTCCAAATACAGTAGATAATTCATTGTCTACGTGTAGTAAAGTAGCCGAAATCAAATTTCACGATCCCTCGAATCCTCCAGGACAATAATTCGACCCCTTATCCTATACAATTACGATAAAATATCAGATTACAAAAACTCCGATAGATTGACGTGATTCATGTGACTGCTACTCATTGTAATTGTACAAAAATTTCATGAATGTTTCATGGTAGGTTAGTTTTCAATGTATTGTAGTTGTTGCAATTGAAAGTTGAAAAATTCAGTATGTCTGATTATTTCATTGTTAGTTTCATTCATTTGTTCTTTCTTTGAATTCTTCCAGAGTTACAAGTAATTACTCTCTTACTGATTCTTAGCACGTATGAAGTATTTTTCAGATTATTCGCATCTTATGAACATAACGGTCTAATCACAAAAAGTCACAACGTGTTTTTGTAGATGAACATTTTATAAATAAAGGTTTTCACTAACAACTCTCGAATAGTATTTTCATTAAAAACAAAAGTGTTTGAATTAAGCGATACAGAAAAGGGATAGATATAATTTTTGAGATATCGCTATCCTACTACTTGACTTGTATACAGTATACTTTACAGGGTGTTTCCTAACTACGGTACAACATTCCAGAGAGTGACTCGTTAGGTCGTTTTGAGAAAAAGTTCTGGTGAACATATGGCCGGAGTTTATCCGTTCCTAAGATACAGGGCGTTGACGTTTAAGGAGAAAACGTATTTGTAAAATGTCGTAAACATCCTTACACCGATTTAGTTGTAATCAGCTACAGTTTTTTCAAGTAATAAGGCGCTCATTTAGCCATAGGTAGATTGAAATTATTAGGTCCGATGAAGTCTCAGTGGCACCACAGCAACAATATTGAGAAAAAAAGAATGCCACTGACTTTTTTCTGTAGTCTTTCATTTTTTTAGATTGAGCCACTAAAAATACAACGTTTTCGTCGCGTGCCTTTTCTTCATATGAAGCTTCGTTTTTGAGAAAAAAAACTATTCCAAAAACTATCCATGGACAACATAAAATAAAAACAAAAAGTAAATAATGAACAATTTTGAATTGAAGTAAATGAGAGAAATGTTTTCCTTCTGATGAAATACTTGACGGCAATTGTCAATTATTCGATTCCTCAAGTCATTCACATCTAGTACAGGAATTTTATAAACAAGATCCTTCAGATAACTCTATAAATAGCAATCTAGAGGATTCATATGAGGACTGCAAGCTGGCCATTTTTGAGGTACTGCTGAGGAGTAATAAAAATGAAGTGAGCTGTGGTTCATGCTCCGTCGTGTATGACCATATGTTGCCTCTTTCAATTACCGGCACTTCCAACGAAATGGGTAAATGATCCCGCAAATGTTCCTTGTAGGATTCACCTATTACTCCTGCTGGTAGGAAAAATAGGCCAATTAGTTACTCACCAATCATTCCTACCCAAAAGTTTAGTGAAAGTTGTTGATGACCATGACTTTGTCTAATAACGTGGGGATTTTTGTTGGTCCAAAAATGGTCATTGTGAAAAGAAATAGCATATTGTGCTACGTTCGTAAATAAAATTTTTCGTAAAAAACTATTATTTTATTATAAAATTTTTCGTAAAAAATTATTATTTTGTGCCATTCTATGAATCAACCACTTGCAAAATATTGATCTTGGGTGAAAATCCTGAGGCAGTAGAGCTTTGACTCACTGTATATGATGTGGGTAAAGGAGGTTTCTTTATAGAACTGTCTATACGGTTTTTGGGCTGACGTTCAGCTGCAGTGCAACCTTCCTGGTACTTGTTGAAGGATTTTCTTCCATAGCATCAAGTGAGCTTCTTTTAGTTCAGGCGTTGTTAGTGTTTCTGGTCTTCCACCACCTGCTTTTTTTTAAGGTGATTGACAATGTTACATGATGAATTTTATTAGTTTGGACTTTCATTACATTACATT
>WOGP01001611.1:0-18567 GCA_015342065.1 Leptinotarsa undecemlineata | reverse complement strand
TTTTTTGAAGACCCTGTATGAGGCAAATGAAAATATGGCTCGAAGTGAAGATTCCCATAGTATCACTCCACTCCATTTCAAATTTGATCGTTTTAGTGCAAGAGATTTCAAGATTATCAGCATTTATGAAAGTTCACGTTTGGTAAAAAAAATATCGAAATTAATTTATATCTTCTAAACGGTAATAGATAGGTATAGGCAAATAGTATATGAATTTGTTGATAAAGTGATAATGAATCATAATATGATACTATATATGGGGTGTTCCATTCAAAAAATCAAAGAAGCTGCTACTTTATAGTAGAAGCGACAACGCCGCTTCGTCTGAAATATTTCAGGCGTGTAGGTCATATTAATTTATGCATACTGTGAAATTTTCAGGTCGATCAGTTAAATAGTTTGTCAGAAACGGCCAATTAACGCTCATCATGAAAAGCCCTGTATTAACACATACCATAATTGATAGAAGATGTAGGTGAGAACTGCTCATTTCAATAAAAATATTTGATATTTTGTACTGCATGAGTAATTCTGTGAATGAGCTTGCGTCTTCAGAATGGATATTCATTGATATCTTTATATTCAGAACTGACCACTGTAGGTACCAACGACATATTGGACAACACTTCCATTGATGTATCGGACTATGATACATTGGAAGAAATTGACTCAGATGCAGATATGAGGCTGGGTCGGGGACACCCATGTCTTCTAGATTTGGCTAGAAAACACCCAAGAGTTCTAAAAAAGAAATCATATCTTTATTTGTATAATGTTATGACAGTAGCACTTTTTTACGCTCTTCCTGTGGTGCAACTTGTGATCACTTATCAAAGGGTGAGTTTTATTCATAAAATATGCATTTTCAACAATATTACTTTTCAGGTATTGAATGAAACTGGACAACAAGACTTGTGTTATTATAACTTCCTATGTGCTCATCCACTTGGCCTGATCAGTGACTTCAATCATTTGTTTTCCAATATCGGGTATATCTTGTTGGGAATCTTGTTCTTGGTTATAACTTATATAAAAGAGCTGACACACAAAGATGAAGATTTCGATAGGGTAGGTTTGAAAAGGAAATTTTCTAATAATTTTCATTTTGAAAGCAGTTTGCTTCGACTATAAACAAAAAATAAAATTTTACAGCACATACAATAATTATTCCGTTTGTTAGATTAATGACCTAAGGCTACTGATACCAACCCCTACTCCAGACAAAAACATCATAACTCATTAATACAGTTTATTGTATGAGTTTCACTGTAAAAACCGCGACATGTGTTTCGCTATACAGTGAAAATCATACAATAAAGTTTTAAAGTGGATTTTTTATCAAGTATCGGCCAGTTCATATCCTGAAAATTGGCAAATTTAGGCTTTTCAATATGCTTTATCGGAGGAAAATAACGCCGTACTTCAAAAACTTCCGATTATATCGGAAGTTGGTAAAAACTTCCAATTATTTCGGAAGTTGGTACGAACTCTCTTAAATCATATGTATATTTTCACGTTTATGAATACCTGGCATTATTCTATTGTGAGTTTATATAATACAGCCTATAGAAAAAATGAACCGTTCTCGAGGTATTCATTTGTTTACTCAAAAAAATAGGTATTCTGCTCTTGAGTGATTCTCCCATAAAATTCAAAAGTTTGATAGAATATATATAAAAAAAAAATATTATTGATTCTTCAAAATACTTTTTACAACTAACTTTTCCAAAATGTTATACAAGGTATTGGGAATCGATTACTAAATCTGAAGATAAAAAAGGGGGCCACAACTCAGTTTTCTCAAATGTAACACGTTGTATTTTAGGATAGATGATTTTGAATCATTTTCATGAAACATTCCGTATATCAAAAATCAACCGTTCACGGGATATTTCAGTTTTTATTGAAAAAATGAGACATGTTCAGGTCCATCAAAAAACTACAGCCTACGAAGCCTTTATTTCGAACAGTTAAAAATTTTCCGTCTTTGTTTTTGTTGAAGACAGCTGATGCTAGGTAGTTGGGAGAGATGAATGTTTCAAAGAATTCATTTTCTTAAACGAGTATGCAAGAGTTTTACGAAGACATATTTTGACTTTCATTTCATTAACCCAAAACCTAAATACATTTTTGAACGTAAAATTTCCAATTTCGTTGGTTCCGGTATAAAAAATAAGGATTGCCATTTAAAAAACCAAAGTTGACCACGTAATGTCAAATTTATTTGGACCATTAGATTCCTCGTGGATAGATACCTGGGGTTGATCTTATTTTCAGGGGTTTCCACTTTTATTTCCGTGTATCACACACCGTTTTTTGTTTTTCATTTCGAGAAAGTATAGTCCATGTATAAGTATAGAAAATATGTGTAATAAAAAAATTACTTGTCACTTTTTTATGTATTTTTCCAGCAATTTGGAATACCTCAACACTATGGTTTGTTTTATGCAATGGGTGTGGCCTTAGTTATGGAGGGAATATTGAGTGGAAGTTATCATGTTTGTCCCAGTCAACTGAACTTTCAATTTGGTAATGTTATATAGTAATTGTTCATGTGTTAGGAAAAAAATTATATTTCTCAAATAAACAGGTATTTGTAACTATCAGATGAGAGGGATAATGATCAATGTTACTAAGATACAGCCTACATTTATTAAGTGATTAGCATAATCTAATTAAGAATAACACAGTAACTGTACAATCCGTTTTATCGCATCTTTACTGTTGGTCTATTCATCATTCACTTTACTGGATTCAAATATATAGCATACTAAAAACATAGTATCTTCAACATTTTCACCTTTTTCTTGCTTTCTTGTCCAATTATCAATTTTTCATTTTGAGTAAAGAATGAGCAATAAATCATTTTAATAATTACCAGCGTATGTAGGACTTTTCGAAAGCTAACCAAATTTATTTCAAAATAAGTCTGAAGACTGTATCAAGGAAAGAAAATAACTGTTTCAAAATTGAAAATCGAGACATTGATCTCTCCTAACATACCAACACAGTAGGTTCTGATAAATTCCTGTCTGAAACAACTACTTGGATATAATTCAATGTCCATTGTAGTATTAGCTGGGGAAATAGTTGTTTTCCGGCAGGGATCTACCAGAACCTATTGTGTAGGTACGTTGGGAAAGATGGGATTCCATTTCAAAATATTTATCTTCTTGAAATTTCAGTTATTTTTTTATGTCAAATCAAATTTACTTTTTCAAAGTTGGGAACTTGAATGTAGTTACAATGCTAAATTTATATAAACAAAAATGACAATGTGTTTGAGGTATATTATCAAAATGACGAAAAACAGGATAATAATCAATATTATTGAAAAATACTAATTTTGCTCAAAACTGGTTAACGAAATTCATTGTTACTAACCAACACTTTGATAATATTCACATATTCAAATCAAAACAGTGAAACTTTTATGATAGTGAATGGTAATAAACCAGAGTTGAAAGTTCTATAAAGGAAGTAGATTCTAGAAATGAATCAGATCACTTGGCTTTACTTACAGCAACATTAACAATTCACTACTTATTATTGGATTTCAATCTGTTATGAAATATTCAATTTGCAAATTACAAAATTAAGATGTAAACAAATTCTTATATTTACAGATACAAGTTTTATGTATGTGATGGCTGTGTTGTGCATGGTAAAATTATACCAAAATAGACATCCTGATATAAATGCCAATGCTTATGCAACATTTGGAGTGCTGGCTATAGCAGTATTACTAGGTAATGTGTTATTTCATAAAATCCCATTTTGATGAAATATTTCTTTTTATATTGCTAATTGACTTCCTGTATTTCTTAATATGAGTTCTATGGATTATGTAACTAATGATGTTTTTAAGAATTCAAGTGAAGACGCATTTCTACAAATAAGAAAAATATTTTTGGCATTTTATTTTTCCATTATTATACAAAAAATGTGGAAATCTTTCCACATATTTTGTGTAATGAGAGAAGTAGAAAGTTAAAACGCTTTTTTCTAAAAAACTATCTTGAAAAAAATCTACAAATGACTGTAGAATTAATGACAAACCTAATCCGATCTTAACGGAGGTTAACAAAAAATTTAGCGAAAAAGCACAAGTCATGGCTAAGATATTTGACGTATTTAAAAATCACATTATTGTGAAATTTTCACTAAACGATTTTACCAAAAACGCAACGCATGTTTCGCCATACCTCACAATAAAGTGTTTTTTGAATAAGTTAGTTATTGATTTTCATCAAGTATCGGCCAATTCCATCATATATCTTGAGATATTTGAGATGAATTTGTTGATTAATCAAAATCTTAAGTGTTAGTAATCTATCCTTTCTGGGATTTGTCACTCTCCATACCAGAGTTGAGTTGCAAGGAAAGAAGAGAATGCACAAAGTCCCGAACAATCTATAAGTTTCCCCGTATTTTAGTAATTCATTTTAAAATATTCTCTCCAATGGAAAGATTTAGAGGCAAATTGAATGTTGTCGTCGAATTTCCTCTAGATGGATTAAATATGTTTAAAATATGTTTTTTCCATTAACCAGCTATCGCACCCCTACGAAGATTCAAAAAGCAGAATCAATACAATATTATTACTCGACTCAGAAGTCGAAACGTTAAAAGGTAAGACCTCGTTAGTCCTTAGCTCGCACAAGTTTCTCAACTTCTGAGAGTTGTCGTGCGTATGGGGGCGACAGCTGATTAACGGAAAAACCGATTTTAAAACAGACTTTTTAAACATATATTGATTAATGCTTTAAGACAAACTGCACTAGTCAGTCACATCTCAACTCTTGCTATTACTCATTAAAAAAGTGAAATATTACAGTATATGCGTTTTTTCATTAAAAAAAAAAGTTTTTCCATATGATTGAGTAAATCATCAAAATTGTAAATAATACATATGCTTTATCCAATAATTAGCATTCTCAACACTGTCAGAAGGTCAATGGGTAGGGACTGAATCATCAATCATTATTGAAAATAGATACTTCCTAAATGAAATTATAGTCAATTTTTGAAGAACAGAAAATTTGAAAAAAAAATTAAAAACAGAATTTCTGGAAACCATGAACAGTACTGCAAATGAAAGACCAACAATTGTGCTTTTTCTTACAAACCATTGAAAATATCGTTTTTTTTTACAATCATTACTTCCTCTGTCAGCTCCTTCACTTTGGATCATGACTTGTGAGAAATGCTGTAAAAATAAAACTTCTCCAATGAAACTTTTGGTATTTTTGTTCTTCATCTTTTTTTTAATATTTACAGGTATGATCGGTATTTTGGAAGCTACAACAGTTTTCTGGGCCTTCTTCGTTATTCTATATCTTGTAATGTGTGTTTATTTAAGTATAAAAATTTATTACATGGGTTGTTGGAAATTTAGTAAGTATCAACTTGTGATTGCACTGGTTCATCATTAAATGTAATCATTAAAATTACATGATATACTTTTTGTAGGGGATATTTCTTTAGAAAGATTGAAGCAAGTATGGCTCCATGATTTTTGGTCTGGACCACTTAATGTTCTGAAGCCCTGTCACAAAGGTTTGTTGACTGAACTACTTGACTGAGTAATAAACTAACTCAAAATCCATTTTCAGCTCGTTTTGTACTTCTTCTCTTGGGAAATATTTGCAATTGGGCACTTGCAATATTTGGATTGTATAAACATCCTAAAAACTTTGCAGTCTTCCTTCTAGCAATATTTATGGCAAATACCCTCCTCTACTTTTTCTTCTATATTGTAATGAAGGTAACTTACTATTTTTCATTTATATTCTCAAAGGTAACATATCTCTGCATGAGTGAAACACAATTTTTGTTAGATTTTCAACTAAAGACCTGGTATGTTCTCTTTTATCAAGAGGAGAGTACTAAATCACGCCTTCAAGTACACTCAAAAATGGCGCTGAAAGTTTAGAGACTATTAATTATTATTATTGTTTTTTAGTTTGTGTTTCTATTTATTTATTTTTCAATTCTTATGACTTTATGATAACATTATTTCAACTCGATAATAAAGATCTGACACAGTTTTTATGTACAGCATAGTGAAAATTTAATGAATACGAGAAAAAATAAATTTCAACAGATATATGGTCAAGAAACTTTTGTAATGATTAATTGGAATGAAGTGCTCAGAATTTTTGAGTTTTGAAAGTTTTTATCATATTACAATATATTTACATTTTTTAGTATATAAATGGAGAAAGAGTTCGGATAATGACGTGGATCTTCCTATTTTTTTCTTCAGTCTGTGCCGTTTCAGCTATGTATTTCTTCCTACACAAGTCAATTTCATGGTCGGTAAGTGCTTGAGTAGATTAATGAGACAGAAGACTAAAAATACTTCTATTTTGTGATTTGTGCATATTCGGGATGACTACAGAGTGGCAATTTGAACGTCAAACTCAAGGAAAACATTGATAATTATCATAAAGAACCTATGTATAAAACGTTCAAGTATTCCTCAGTATAGTTATCTGTTGTAATATTGGTTTACACAATTGTGAAATTCTGCTCTTGATCATGACCACTAAAGGTATTGTTGAGTCAGCCAATAATTACATATTTTTTGTAAAGATAATTAATAAATACATATCACAACACATACCCCCAAGATTTGAAATCAGCCAGTATAACGGAAAACCAAAACAAAAATTTTTTTTGATAAAATACTGTGAATATTAGCAGGTATCTAACCTATCATATTACGAAGTTGAAAGATTGAAAAAAATGGTTTTTTACATCTTTGAAAATTCCCAAAGGTTATTCAACTTGACATGGCTAACATTAAATGCTCATTACAAAGCCGGGGCTTATTAACTCACCAATTAATATATAATGAAGAAGAAACCATTAAACTGTCCTACTTTACCACTGCATGCACAATTCCATTTATCTACATCATTCTTGGATACTAGATTTAATTTCTCTTCGTAAGGAAAATATTTCAATAAAGAACATTGTAGGCACTTTTTCTTTGCCAAATTTCTTTCTACCTTACATGACCCTGAGAACTTCACCATTGCTATAGGTCCGATCCCAGGTTACAGCAACCGGACTGACTCATGGCCGGTGGGAGAAATCGTATATGCGTGATTGATGACTTATTTACTTTAAGGTAATTCATGATCACTTAAATGAAATGGTTAAAAATACTTTTGTCTAAATACTACTAGTAGATTTCATTTATATGAGGTTCCGGGGTTGACCACATTATCAAGTATACAACTGAAATCTGAAATTTTGAAATATCAGAGAAATCGTGTCTGTGTAATGTTTGGGTCGGTGTATGACAAAGAAAGTAGGTATTAGGAAAAAAGGAATAGAAACTTTTGTTTGCAATTTTACGTTTACGCCTCGAATAATCTAACAGACTGATTTCTACGCATCTACTGCACATCTTGAGGTTGGAGCTTCTCACCGGCCATGACGTCCTTCAGCTGTACATATTATCCATGATAATAATAATTTATATATTAACTGTTTTCCTAGTAATAATATTGTATTGATTCTGCTTTTTGAATCTTCCTGTTTTGCCACAATTAATCATTATAATAATTGAGTTTTGACATGAAATATCAATTTTTTACCTGTTTTACCAGATTTAATCATTTAGGTATGTAATAACTGTTATCATTACCTAGTGTTATATATAAAAGACATTAAAGAATAGATTGATTTACCAGTAACTGATGAAGTGACAGTGTAGCGAAACGCGTTTCCAATAAAATTTCTTGTGAATATTCTATAAATATTATCATGGATAGTGTTATCAATTTTCAACAAGTAACATGTCAGAGTATTCATAATTTACATATTACTTACACTAACAATACTTTCACAAAGGTATTTTATTAAAATTAAATTACATTCAGACATTTTCTTTGTTTTCCTTGAGCAATGATCCCTTCGAATACGTGTTATAGGTTATAATGAAAGATTTCTGAAGTATTCCCTTATCAATATCTAATTTTGATTTTTTTTAGAAAACTGCTGCCGAATCAAGACAATTCAATATGGAATGCAAACTACTTATGTTTTACGATTTTCACGACATATGGCATTTTTTGAGTGCCATCGGTATGTTTTTCACTTTTATGGTATTGTTGACAATGGATGATGATATTTCACATACACATCATTCACAGATTCCAGTGTTTTAATTGAATTTCGGTATTCGATTACTTACATATAAGACAATACTGAAATGATCAAAGGCGTGCTCAACGGAGATGCTCAGGATAATAAACACAGAAACCGAAATTTTAAAATAATTCAAAGTGAGCGGTGTGTACACAAATATCGAACAGACATAGTGACTCACCTACCGCCTTCCGAATTCTGAGCAAGGCCTTGATAATAAAATTAATTGGAACTGTTAAATTGTCTGTGTGAAGTTTATTTTTCAAAATATTGATAAATTACATAAACGAAAAAGTTCCTATCAAGAAAATTAACAAGTACTGATCGTTTACGTTTATTATCAATTAATTTTAAACCATGCTATCCTTATATTTCTAAGTATTGACGGAGTCAATAAAAAGTATAAAACAATGACAAGAAGTTTTAATTGACCAAAATTATGTTTGCTCAGAAATTAATGATTTATAAGGATTGGAATGTTCTTTTATATAAAATATCTGGCTGTAATGTAAACACTACTCCAAATTAAATTGAATGCAGCAATTGCATCAGATTTAATTGATAGTGTAGTTATTTTTTATTGTGATAACATTTTTTACAAATACATGTAGGCTAAAATTTAATTACACACTGGCTATTGCTATCTCAGTTAAAAGTAAGACATGTTTTCTTCAATAATGTATATCTTTTGAAGAACAATTTGATAATTACTGGACTTCAATTGAATGTTCTTGACAATCTGATTCAATATACGGTTTCAGGTTTTTAAACAAGAAGGTCAACTATTCACATATTTTCTCAAAGTTAGTTCCGATTATCTTAAAGATTGACCATTATATTCCACGTTCCCAAAGTCGCCTGATAATATTTTGATAATAAGTAATGTAATAGATAATTGAGAGTTCGTGTATACTAAGTAACTTGAAAGCAAAATCCTTTTCCAGAAATCAGGAAGTATATTCTTGACTCGTTGAATGAGAATGTGCGGTCTTTTTTCAATATTCCAGTCAGATCATTTTTCATTGTTCTTAGAATGTGACAATAGTGGTTGTTTCGATGTGAAGGTACCAGAAGAGATTATACTTAAGTATCTGTTCTTCTGTTGTCACATCAAAAACGTCAATAATCTGGATGAAAGTAAATCCCCAAATTTCAAATGAACAAGTAGGCATACTTTTTCAACCAAATTACTATTACTGTGCAAATATTAGCTTTGTCAAAATGATGTGAGCCTGGCGAATCGGAAAATTTGAAACTATAATGGTTGTTAATACTGAAAAAGTAGAATGTTTCTCTGAGAATCTTATTTTTATAATTTTTCTATCAATTATAGTGTGTAATTATCTTTTCGCCAAGTATAATCTTAATTTCTTGTTTGAATATTCAATATACTTTAATTGATTATCTGTGTTGAATCTTCCTCTTCCTTCAAGAGAGTTATTCCAGCTTTACTTGAACTATTAAAGTGAGGTGATGCAGGAGCTTTGGATGAGAGATTTGATTTCTTGTTCTGCTGCTTCTGAATTTTTAAAGTATGTGAAAAGCACCAACAAACATAGTTCCACAATCACTGTACATATCGCACCTTGGATAGTATCAGATGAAAGATTTGTTGCTAGTTTCAAATGTATGGCTTTGGTAGAAAAACATACAAAAAAGAATATATAAGCATTTGATGATTCAACTCCTAGTCCTTTTGAAGGTCTTTCAGAAAACGGGCTCCATAATCCACTCCAACATAGGAGAAAGGAATGTTTGTAATCATATTTTAAACTTGAATAATGCAAGCGACTCCCCACCCTGAGAATACCATCCTCTCAAACAAAGGGATTTATCTTTCGGAATATTTTGTTTAAGAAAGTGAACTCTTTGAGTTGGGTGGTTTGATTTTCACTAGTATCATTAGTACTTTGTGGAGTTCACTTTCCGTGGAAATTCAATTTCTTTTAGAGATAAAAACGAAGCGACTGACAATGGATTTTGTTGAGTGAAGAAAAATTATTCAGTCATCAAGAGAGTCTAAGTATAAAAATGTTCCTGAAATTAATTGTCTACTTTTCAGCTCACAAGGTACAAAAGAAAATGTGCTTGTAGGCCATTCATCTTGAGATAACATTAGTCAAAGGGGTCTTTCAAACCACAATGGACGAGATATCAACTTTGAGGGCAGAAGTTCTCACAAAGCATAATCTGCAGAATTGCCTGCTGAACCCGCTTGGAACCAACATTCTGGACAAAATCCTTGAAGGTTTCCAACAGTGACATGGAGATTTTATCCATGACAACGATGCCAAGCAGCAAATACTTCATTTATTGAAAATGTAAAAGTATACAAAGCGTATTCCATGGATTCTATAACACACACACCGAAAATAGTATCATCTACATGAATGTCTTAACTGAGCACCTACACAACTTTAAGAGAAATTCATTTCTCATCTGTAATCAATTGCGAGATTACTCTGAGAAAAAGAAATGATGATAATGAAAATGAAACTACTCGCAATTTTATAATCCTGAATTGGATCTTCAGGAGATAATCGATAAAGAATTCTTAATTCTCTTAGAGACGTTCGTAAACTAGGATCTAAAGATACATCTCTTTGAGATCTACGATGAATATGATTGGGTGGTCTCGAAATTGTTAAATAATTTTAATGAGGTCTCATGGAAACCTCATTAATAGACTTATTAAAATTTTGGCAAAAACTTCCCAATTACTAGAATGTGTGATTCTGTCAGCAAATACTGTAGTAACGTAGATGTTTTCTCTTTTACGTTGAATTCCTTTAAAATAACTATGAAAAGAATATTCAACACATAGCAAAAATAATGAATAATTTATTAGTACGTACGAAATTTATTAATTTTTAGTTTTTCTTGTTTAAAAAAATCTATTTTTCTGTTAATCAGCTGACACCGAGTATCTCTGTAACCACTACTATTAGAGGATGCTTCTATGTTTGTATCCCAAATTTTGAATACATGAATAAATTCATGTACTTGTGTATTTACTATATACATCAAATACCACTCCTACTTTTGTTGTACTACTATTAGACTTCATACCACAATGATGAAGGTAAAATATAATATCAAAGGACTCGGTGCCACTATATAATCATTTCATTAGGTAATGTTCAGAAAATTCTGAATAATCGGCTTGCAAATTTGGGTTTCTTAGTAATCGTCTTTCCAATGAATAGAAATGTGATAGGCCAAGCTATCAAGTATTACCGAAACAACGATTAGGAGGAGGAACGATATATCAACCAAAAATATTTTGAGTAAAAGAAAAGACTCAGCTTGTTCTTATTCAGGATCCACATGCTGACATATCAGAACGTACCTTGGGTAAAATGATAGTTTCTGATAACTAGTAATTGAAGTTTTATGAGAGTAATATATGATCAAGTAAAGAGTAAGGTACACGAAGAAAATATATTTTAATATCAATATAATTTTGTATTTCTACAAGTTGTTGAAAAATAAAAACAAGTGTTGATTACGTCAATTCTGAAGAATGAAAATATCCAAATGTAAAAACCTAAAACTTGTTTCTTCCATTAAAATCTCAAAGAATTAACCCTTAGAGTGGACGTGATGACACCAAATGGTAAATTCAATAATAACCTAGTCTACATAATTTCTTACAAAACTTGAATAATTGCAACATACAATAAACAGTTTGTTGATGTTACATTTCATGTCCTGCTGCCTGTCGAAGCAATATGTATATTTTCTCTTTTATCCAGTCCTTATTGTAGGGAGCATAAGTATTTGTAGACTTCTGATATACAAGACAGCTCAGATCAGATAGCTGAAAAATATTATTGATATTATTCAAAATTTTAATTTTCTAACTTATTTTAAATTTTTGTTAATAAATGACACGAAAAACTCTGGATTATTTAATAAAGAATCATTTCGTCACAAATTAAAAATCTGGTCTGTACAGTAGAAAATCTCACTATTTGACAATATTCAATTATTTTGAAGTGGGAAATCAGAAAACAATCATTTCCATCTGTTCATGAAAAAATGAAAGTACTCTGAACTCTGCCCATTATTATGCATATTATTTTATATTGTAATAACCTGGAAAAATGATTTTATTATTAATATGGCAGAATTTTATTTCTCTTAGATATGATGATTTCAATGATTATATTAAATAACTTCACTTTATTCAAAACCAAATCATGTGTTAATAACGTTTTGGAGTGTAAAATACACATTCTGCATTTCATAGTTATGTTGGTCAACTTTAAACTCTAATGTGTGTAAGTACGTTCGGGTGTTTTCTGAGATTCAGTTCGCTAAGTTAGTCTGCTGTCTTCACACCTGTATTCTGAGTAGGCTGTTAAAAACAGTTTTGCACACAAAAAACAGACAAAGTGACAATTGTCAGTTCTATGAAACTTTGATATGGCATTGTAACTCATAACTTCTTTCTTTTCAAAAGTAGAGTTTGCTGCATGTTTTTGAAGGTTGTGAAGTACAAGTTTATGAATGATCAAGATGCTAATCATACAATGAGAAGTTTATGAATGCCGGATTTTCAAATGGCTGCATGTTGAAATTTCATCATGGATTTCATCTAACTCCTTAAGTACTATTTTTAATACTAAGTGTCCAAGACTCAAAATTTTCAGAACAGTTTGAATATCTATCTAACTTAATAATGTATTTGCATTATATGTTCTTAATTCTCAATGGAAAAATCAAGGTCCAGTGTTAGAGATACTATTTAATAACAATTTTACCTGATCAACAAAATCGAATAGTTGAGAAATATCATATGTGATAGTTGGTGTGTTGGGGTTTCTTCTTTTTAGATGCTCTTCGTAAATTCTGCATACGCCTTCCATACACTCATTTACAGACTCATAATCTGAATATGTACGTGATTCAGGATTCGAACTTGGTTGAACCAGAAGAATGGTGTGGGCCTAGAAAAGTTAAAGCATTATTTGATGTCAATATATAATAAATATTTTTTTTAGAATTGAGCTGAATTTGAATAATCAAATTTCAAACAGAACACTGAGAATATTTATTACTTTTATGTTTCAAAACCTTTCAAGAGTTCAAAATTGCATTCGATTGTTGAAAAACTAGTTGAATCGGGTTTTTAGTGCAATATCAATTCAATAAATCCCATCTCCTGTTATTCAGGGTGACATACGAAATTTTAAGAAGTTAATCATAAATTTTCAGAGGATATATTCATGCATGAGCATAGATATTAAAAAATGGTAAGCAAGTTATCATTAATTTTAACTGAAATATTACAGGGGCTTAAATAGCACATATTAATGTGCAAGAGATGTAAGTAATTAGTATTATTCTCAATAATTAAAACAACGCCTTGTAAAGCTCCATGAATTAAAACTAACAATATTTATGAGGATTGAAGTTTGACAATAAACAATCCATGTACTTTTTTGGACTCAGTATGTAGATAAGGAATTACAAGGAAAACCTATCTAGTTTCTACAGCTTACCATGACAAATGTGTTTGATTCTTTTTGTTTAATGCGGAATACCAATCAATATCTTAATCGTTCTACTGAATTTCAGCAAATTATCTACAAAAATTAAGATTACAAACCTATAGAATAGGTTAGAGTCAAATTTCAAGTTATTCTTCTTCTTCTTTTTTTCGATTCAATGGCCCCAGCAACTGAATTTCAAGTTAACGAAGATTGAAAGACAAGTAATCATCATAAAATAGTTGCGTTCGTTTAATATATACCTGACGTTCCATTAGCTCGAATCACTCAACAATCGTTCGATAATGCAGATCTGTTTTCTGTGTTGGGTATTAAAAAGAGCGAGAAAAAAATATGTGATTGATTATCTCCGAGATCAACGTTAGTATCGGACATATTTTTAGTTGTCATATGTAAGGAAATTTTGTTGAGTTTTAGGTATTTTTTACAAAATTTTGAGCTCTTGTTTGCCATCACATACTATCTTCCAAGAAAAGTTTACGACACATTCTCATTGACATAATAGTGCCTTTTCTAACGCTAGTCATTCTCAAATGTTGTTAAAAAATATTTGCATTATAAGAAAATTATATATTACAGATCTATTGTAGAAAAACATATGCTTCTCGGGACGCCCGACAGACTCAAACTAATCTAAGTTGAACTATTACATATTGAAATTGTTCAACTTGAGAAAAACTCAGGTTATTACTTAAATTATTTTTATTGATTATTTTGTGTATGTACATATATAATACCTACCATAAGCCAATTGTTACTTTTGTAGGAATAAATAATGACTTTGTATATAGACTAATATACAAAGATAATGATATTAATAAATGTACATACACAAAATTAGTATTATCATTTTTAAGCCAAGTTTCACATAATGAAAGAATATTACGTGCTTGCTGGTTAGATTTTTATGATACTGTCAACAGTATATCTACACACTAAACACTGAGTGTTTGTACGACGAGAGAGGAGGAGCCTGCATCCCGCTGACGTATGCGTGAGAGAAAGGGAAGCCAGACAGACTGGCGCAGTATCGCGTAAGGTAACAAAATGGTTTCACCTCCCATAAGAAGTTATCACTTCAAAAAAACTTCAATATGTAAAACTAAAATTAGATGTTTGTGATGACAAACAATACCACAAAAGTCTCAACCTTTCGTTTCAGATCATACAAAGGCCATCTCTTCTCCATCTGGCAATATTTCTTTTCACTTTTCACAGTCCAATAGGATTGTAACCTAACTGGAGTAGCATCAACTACCACTTGAGTTCTCAAGTGCGAGTCACAAAACTTCACGTTATTCTATCATTATAAGTTTACTGATCTTTCAATATACTATACACTTATGATTCACTGTTTGGAACCTTTGGTGTAGTAGTGAATATTACTCAATACCAAATCGTTATTTGTAACAACTCGACACCTGTTTCGATTACCAGTTTAATATTCCTCTTGGAGATGATCACTTGATCAAGATCAACCTGAAGATGATCAATTGGTAATCAAAACAGGAGTCGAAGTGATAAACGGTTTGGTGTTGGGATAAAATTCCAGTAATATTCATATTAAATTGTTATAAGTTGAACCAACATGAATACCTGACCCAGAAGGCAAATAGACGATATTCAAAAAGCATTTGAATTAATGAATGTAGCTGTTATAACGTGTTAGGATATTATCATGAAAAATGAGGAAAAAAAACGAGAAAGTTTTATTTCTCATTTTTCAACATTTAAGCTAAATATTTCTGCATCTTGGTTACATTCAAATGTGGTAAATTATTGGAAAAAGTGAAATAATGAAAATTATTACACATTTAAAATGTCAGTTCTGCAGTGTAATTGATATGATGCCTGGAATGAGTGACCTTAGGACCAGCTTGGTTGTATCTTAATCCGTATCGAAAGTTCATGAGCCTTTGAATGTGGAGATGTCCACAGATCATTGATTGGAGCAGGAGTTTTTTACTGGTGGCAATAAGTATATTGTGAAAAAATGTGATGAAATGGTGGACTGCCAATTAATTGAGTTTATTGCTGTTCCAAAATTTTTGGTATTGAAGTTAAAATGCTTCAAATACATTCGCACTTTGCTAGCGTTCAAGTACCTAGTAAAAAATATTGATATTGACATATTTAACAAAATTATTTTGAATTGTCAAAATTTGGAATTGTATGCATTTCTCATTCAGATCATTATCAATATTTTATGTTCAATAATTTCAAATGGTTCATATTCAAGGATTTCTTGGTAAACCAATTTTCAATATGGAAGTTACATTATGGTTTAACTACCTGTCCACACATTCTAAATTATTATAAAAAGGACAACTTGGACTGCCTTGTCAAGATGGTTCTGTAGGTTTTCTTTGATATGAAAGGTGAATGAGGTACCTAAAGACCACTCTGGATTACTAAAAATAACTTCAACTTTATTTTATTTATTATTTGTACATTATTTCAGCAGTTTCATGTTTTGTTGATTTTTTTATAATACATCATAAAATTACTTTTTCTATAAATTTACCACTTTGTTCAATTATTCCTTGTTCGTTTTGAAGTCAATGACTTTCTAATTTTATTATTTCCTGAATTATATAGTGATTTTGATATTTAGATTTGTGAAAGTAAAAATTTCACATTGGCTTCTCTAGAAACAAGGATGAAAGCATCAAGCTACCAGTCAGATATCTTCATTTGAATGTGATCCATATTAGTTTCTGCTTGGCACTGGTTTGATCAATGGGAAATGCTAGAAGATTGTCATCCCTTCATCTCAACTCTCCTTCAAATTTAAAGAACAAAAACAATACTTGGTTGACAATAAAATATTAATTATATAATACATATTCATCATAAAAATAATTTTGCTTCTTTCAATACACTATCTCATCTCATTTCAATACCTGAATGTAAATGAATAAACTATCTCAAAGATGAATATATTGTTTTGCGCTAACATTATTTCCAATTAAATTTTAATATTAGAATTGTGATCAACAATATTTAAATCGAATTAGAGATTCATCAATCCTTCAACTGCAGTAGTCTTATTGGCAATTTTATTAACATAAAATCATTTATGTTTTCAAGTAATTTTAATTTTTTGAAACAGTTCTTTCTATGAAGCCATTCCTATTCGGAAGTATGAGGTTTCGTCTAGGAATATTTTCCTGATTTTTGACTGGTAATTCACAAGTTATGATGTAAATTGACCAAAACATAAGCTTGCATTAGTGCCTCCAAAGCCAAAGGCATTTTTAAGTGCAATTCTTTTATTAGGAGACCTCCATTCCTGAGCGGTTAGAGGTACAAAGTTGATATCTTGATCCTCTATTGATTCTAAATTAATGGTAGGTGGCAATATACCCTCCTTTATCGCTAAAATACTGAAAACTGCCTCCAAATTTCCTGCAGCACCTAGTAAATGTCCGTGAGCACCTTTTGTGGATGAAACTGCTATGCTATTGCAACTGTTTCTGAAAAGTTTTTTTATTGCTCTTGTTTCTATGGCATCTCCAAGAGGTGTGGATGTAGCATGAGCATTAACATAAGTAACATCATCAATATTGACTTTAGCATTGTTTATAGCTCTTTTCATTGCAAGATAAGCTCCAGTACCATCTTGCCTGGGTGCTGTTAAGTGTGATGCATCCCCAGATAAACCATAGCCTAAAACTTCTGCATAAATGTGAACATTTCGACTCAGGGCATGGTTTAATTCTTCCAGTATCAATATTGCACTCCCTTCACCCATTACAAAGCCGTCCCTCAACTTATCAAAAGGTCTAGAAGCCTTTTCAGGTTCATTATTGAAAGAAGTACTCAGAGCTCTCAGTCTACAAAACCCTGCTATGGAAAGAGGTGATATACTAGCCTCGGTACCACCACATAACATTATATCAGCATCTCCATGTTTTACAAAACGAAATGAGTCACCGATAGCATGAGCTCCTGTAGCACATGCTGTTGAAATTGCATGATTTGGTCCTCTCAAACCAAACTTAATGCTTATTTGACCAGCAGCCATGTTAGGTAAAATTCGTGGTACAAAAAAAGGACTAACTTGATGGTAGCCCTTTTTCAAAGAGTCATATGTTCTACAGATATCTTCCAAATCTACCATTCCCATTCCCACAGCTACACCACTATTGTTCTTCAGTTCATCACTCATTGTTTCCAAATTCGCATCTACTAGAGCTTCTTTAGCAGCTAACAAGGCAAATCCTGTTGCAGGAGCCATCGTTTTCAGCTCTGATTTACTGAAGTAGCTGCTTAACTCTAATCTTGATCCCTTATCTTTAACAAAACCTGCTATTCTACAGGGGAAGTGGTCATATTCTGGTGCATCCAGTTTGACTATTCCAGATTTCCCAGCTACAATTTCTTTCCAGGCTTCTCTCAGTCCTGTGCCAATAGGTGAGACTACTCCCATTCCAGTTACGACAACCCTGCGTTGCATTTTATTTCCTTCTTTTTTGAGTTTGAATCTTTTAGCTTCTAGTCTTTTCTGATTCAACTCACAAAGCTTTCTAAAAACAAAAAATGAAAAGTGGTTCTTTAGTAATCGGCAGGAATCTGACTGAATGATTTCAGATAATACAATTTTTAATTTCTGGGCTCCTTCAAACACTAACCTGTAGTTAGATTTTCAAAACAGCCCCTCAAGTTGAAAGGTTACCTATATCAAAACATGGAAAGGTTGGAAAGTCATAGCTCCAGGCAAGAGCGAAAATAAAAAACACTCCACTTTATAGATATTATAACATAACCGAAAACCAAAGATAACAAATAAATAAATTTTTATTTATTCTTGGATTTACAACTTTAATTTTTAATAATCTAATACATATATACCTACAGTGTTGCCAACACAATACACACACACACA
>WOGP01001610.1:0-18193 GCA_015342065.1 Leptinotarsa undecemlineata | reverse complement strand
ATGTTGAAAGAAAAATATACTCGACTGAGAGCCTCAACAAGTATCTACACTGCACACTGAAGATGTTTGAAAAAAGACCCAATTTAGACAATTGTGCAGAAATATTCCAACAAAAAAATTGCGCTCGAGATGCACTTGTCGATGCTGGAATACATTTTCAACTAGCAATGTACGATGCTCCAAAATAAAAAAATTCAATTGACAATTACAGATACTGCAATTTTGCTAAAATAACAGGACAAAAGCAGATCTGTGAAATTTCAATTATTACCACCCGCTTCTTCAGCAGCTCAACAGCATATTTATCAAGTCTGTTATCAAATACAAACCTAACAAGAAAAAGAACTTGATCCAGAACAGTGGGATTGGGAGTTGAAAAATAATATATTACAACCAATAACAACTTTATTGCCACTAGCACCCGATGATCTATTGAACACAATCTTTTGTAATTGTACGAAAGATTGTGGCGGAAAATGTGATTGTAAAAAAATTGGATTGAGATGTTCTAAAGCTTGTGGACATTGTCGTGGTCAGTCATGCGTAAACGCAGAGTCTACTAGTGATGAAATTGTTGAAGATGTTGATTTAAATACAGCAATTCCTATGTTTTGTCAGCAACTTTTGATGAAGTTGGCATTGAGGATATCGATGACGAATAAAAGAAAATTATATACAATTTTTTTTCCTATTTTTCAATGTACAAATAAAAAATTATTGGGCATAAAAAACCTTTTATTACAGGTCATAAATTACGCCTACGGGGGAAACCATGTAAAAAAAACGAGCCTTCCATTCGACCTCAAAGGTTGTGCGGAAATGAGTGCATCATCATAATGTAATCGCTTTCTCAGCGCTCTAGTCCGAAAACGGTTAACTTTACAGAAAAATGCAAGGGTAATTTTTTGTAGATAATAGTATGAGGAATAATTTTTATACTGACTTTTATTGACCTTCGAGCCATAGGTCGCGAGATATTTCCGAAAAACTGATTTTCTTGACCTTTTGACCTTATAACTTTTTTAGCCGACGCGATATCCATGTCGATTTTTCACATCTTCATTAAAACGCCATAATGAAGGTGTATACGAAAATTAAGCTCAGTAGGAATTCTTCCGCAGATAAATCCTTAAATGACTGGAATATAGCTGCAGTACAAAAGAGATTGAAATCACTTTCAGAAAATTCTGTTATAGCTTTGTCGTGGTTACTGCTCATGCATACATCAGCAGTATCTCATTATGATATTGCTTGAAAAACAAATGAGTCACTTCTCGACAAATAACATGAATACGATTATCTAGGGTTCTGATATGCAAAACAAATAAACAAATTCTGAGCAGAGTGCGCGGAATGTCTTTGCAATTTTGACTAAATGTGTATATACTCTTCAAAAATTCTTTGTGACAATGGTTTGGTAAATTCATATTATACATTTATTTCATTATTTAATTTTCTTGAATTCCATTGTATTTTTGTCCTGAATATTCATCTCACTTCCAACATAAAATTAATTTTTGTGAAAATATGTGATAGGTTTTAAATTTGTTATGAAAAATTTAACAACAAAGCTGATTTTCAAAGTACGCCTACACTCATAAGGCAGTAAGTTATTCCGATACAATTAGACACAAAAGTTTGAAGCGGGGGAGTTCTTGTAGACGCGTTCGATATAGTGTTTTCTGAACACCAAAATAATGAATGTGATTGAATTTTATTCTCTCTTGCTTTGTTCGTTCACACATAAAATTGACAAAATTGACAAAATGTGCTTCTTTTACATAAAATATCTTCAATTCTGAACGTTTCTAATAAAGACCTAGAAAATACGATCCACTTGAAATATTTGTGACAATATGATATTTTATAATCAATAAATCAATACCTAGACGACTATGTTTCTTCAACCACGACTGTAAAATTGTTCATATGTTAATGAATAACACTTAAAAAATAGCAAGTGTTTCATTATACATATGTATGCTACATTATACGAATTTCGCAACGATTCCTTTTGGTAATTGCATGCTAATGCCCAAGTTTTCAACCAATATCTCACGAACGAATTGCCGGATTCTTCTGTCACAAACATCATTATTCGCATACAAATGAAATTATTACTAAGACTTAATAAAATTAGTAAGTTTAATACATTATTGTCGGAGGAACTTCTTTAACGGAGAGCCCAGACGATTTATTGTTTATAGGTGGCGTATTTTCGAAAGAAATACCACAAGTCCTCAACTTTTTATACCAAGAGAGCAAGCAGCATGATTAAACCACGAGTCTGTTTGGACGATTGGAATTGCTCAAAATAACAAAAAAATTGAGTTTAAACATTTGACTGCGAAAATTTTTAGGTTGAGTAGTATTTGTAAAGATTGTGTTTTGAAATATTTTCAGCTGAATACAACAGTCTTAACAAGAGACTGCAGAGCTGAAACACGACTCACCCGAATTACTTGTCACAGCACGTCGGGTATTCTTTACGATTTCAATGGACTTTCTATTATTCAGAATTTTTTAGTAGGGACATCGTTCCAATCCTTGAATGACAGGAATAAATAAATGTATTACGCGTGTAATTTTTCATTTGTTGGTTATTGTCCTTTTACAAAATAAAAAAAGACATTCAAACATAAAATCTACTTAGGTTTATCTTATAAACTGTTCGAAATGTCGTCCATTGTGCTTTAAACAGATAAAGTGTGCTTTAAACAGATAAAGTGTGCTTTAAACAGTAATAAAGTCTGTTTTCAACCTCCTCTCTAACATTACGAAAAACTTCACTAGGAATTGACTGGCATGCCGATGTAATTCGCCTTTCAAATTCTTCAATATCAGAAGGTTGTGTTTTATAAGCAACGGATTCAAGATTCCCCCAGAGAAAGACATCTAAGGGTGTTAAATCCGGTGATCTTGGAGGACATTTGATTGCTCCCCTTCTGCCTATCCCTCTATCCGGAAGTCTTTTGTTTAACCACTGTCGGAAGGGAAGAAAATATTGAGGTGGAGCACCGTCTTGCTGTCATTTCAGTTTCTAGCTCGTGAGTTATGAGAGCATCGATAGTCTCTTCAAGCACTTCAAGGTACATATTGCCAGTCAAGTTTTCTTTCAGAAATAATGGACCAACAATGGAATTTCCAAGAACACTAGCCCAAAAATTAATTTTTTTGTGGGTGTTGTGTATGCCCTTCCCAAAAAATATGTGGGTTTTCGTCACTCCAATAGTGACAATTTTGTCTATTAATATTGCCATTCAGAAACGGTGAACACTAATCGCCAAAACAGATGTTTAACAGAAGTTTAGGGACGGTATTGACTCGATGAGACATGATTTTCTATCATGTCTCTTATTCTTTATCTTTCTTTATTCTCCTATCATCATCCTGGTGGGACTCTTGAAAAATCTGCATTTCATAAGGATGAAATTTATGCATTTTCAATGCTTTTCTTACAGTCTCGCGTGACATTCCCGTCTGTTCTGATACTGATCGTAAGGAGCAGCAAATGTTTTCAAAACTTCAATTTGAGTTCCTTTAGTACTCTGGGGTTATTTCTTTTTTTATTTGTCACTGAACCAGTTTCGTAAAATTCATTGACCAAATCAAGCACACACGGTGACATGAAACTTTTTACAGCAGAAGTTGCAAAAAAGGGAGGCTATCTGTACACATTCTGCGATGTGAATTGAACATTCAGCATTTATTACCACCTATGTTTTACTACTGGACTACTTTTTGATGTAAATTAGTTGGAGCTAATGGCTAATGTTACCTCTAATAAAGGATTGGAACGGTACCACCTAATATGCTTACCAGTTCTGGTCAAGCCATGCATCTCAGTATGGGAGTTCTGATAATTACTTCTGTTAGTTCAGAACACTATTTTTCGAAAAATGCTCATCGAAAAATAATAAATCAGGGTACCATTGGGAGCAGAACTGAACGCCAATTAAAATGATGTGTCACTTCACCCCCTTCCTATATAAAATCCTAAGGGTAACATTTACCCTCATAGGAGGTTGAACCACGAGGCCTTGAAAGAGTCCCCCTTGACAATAGAATTGAACTGTTTTTTTATTCCTCATATTGTAAACTGGAAGGAAGATAAGGGTGGAAAGTTTTCAAATTGACACCCTGTACAAATTTAGTTGTGATGCACTCTTTGGAACGTTTGGTGTAGTAATGAATATTACTGGAGTTGTTTCCCAATACCAAACCGACAACATCTCGACACGTGTTGCGATCACCAAGTGGTCATCTTCAGGAGAAATATCAAACAGTTTCACTGTATAAATTGTTGGTATTAAAGGTGGAGTATGAACTTAAAGATTGTTGTCACATTTCCATGTGGTTATGTGAATCAGTGAAGTGTAGCAATTTGTTCGTCATTTTGGTTCATTGTATTTGTTTATTGCATTGGTGAGTTTTATTTAATTCACGGATACGTTTGAGTAGTCTCATGTAAGGAAATCAGATATAATAATCGTATGGATATATTTTAGCCAAAAATACAGCATTTCAGAATAATACCTAATAATCAAGCCATCACCCATTTTCCAATATAAACAACCATTTAAATAACAATGCTCTTGCCTGACTCACTCAAGTTGACTGACCAATTTCCACTCAATTATTCATATTACCTTCCTCCGATTTTTTCCGCAGCCGGTGATCTCAATATAGACATACTCACAAATGACCGATGATGCCACCTCCTACTAGATTTATTCAATTATTTCAGTCTTTATCAAATTATTGAGGTGTCTACTCGCATAACTTCTAATTCTCTAACACTGATAGATATCATCCTTATTTCGGACAAAGATAAAAGTGCCGTGTGTTGAAGTCTCTGACGTAGGTGGAATATCCGATCATATGGCTGTTTCTTGCAAAATCGCCACCATTCATATACCTTTGAAAGTCAAATTTATTTTCTATCGTGATTTTCGCAGCCTGAATCACGAACTATTTTTAATGGTATCCAGAATATTAATTGGGCTGACTTTTATCAGCTTAACGCAATGGCTATGTTTCTGAACAGAAATATTATCCAAGTATTTGACAGACACACCCCCAGCATTACTAAAAAAGTCGGTAAGCCACCAGCCTCTTGGCTGACTAACACTATCAAGGAAATGATCGCTTTCAGAGACAGTGTCTTCAAGAAGTTTAAGTAAACTTATTCTCCTACTGCTTAGAAGTCATGAATATCTCAGCAATTGAACAACCGGAGCTATTCGTCGTGAGAAAAAATCATACCTCGATTTCATTTTTGCGAAGAAAAATTCTAAAACAACTTGGAACACATTGACATCACTAGAAATTTTGAGAAAAAGTAACAATACAGAAACCCATTGAAGAAATAACTTGAATGACGCGAACCTCATTAATTTAAACTTCAGTTCAATTGTCCAATCTGAGCGTGCAGTCTCGTCTGCAATTAAACAGAATTGCCTGAATCTCTTAGATAGTTATCTATTGCATCCGTTAACCTTCCTCGCTAATGCCATTTTAACTAAGAGTGTTTTCCCAAGGCGTTGGAAGAATGGTTTGATTATTCCTTTAGCTAAGTGCAACACCCCTTCGGATTTCTTGTGTTTAAAAAGTTGTTGAGATGATCATGAAGGACCAAATTTGCAGCTTCATAAATAATTACCAAATCATTACACCAGTGCAATGCGGTTTCAGACCTCATGACAGCACAACCATAGCCTTACTTTCCATCACCGACGACCTCTTCAAGGCTGTCAATGAAAGTAAATTAACTTGTTTATTAGTACATCTGGACTGCAGTTAAAGCCTTCGACACTCTCGACTTTGACATCCTGTGCGCAGTTTCTTCGGTTTTTCTATGAACGCGCTGTCACTGGTTAGAAATCACTTATCGAACCGAACTCAAAGAGTTATGATAGACAGTATCAGCTCAGAGAATCTGCCCGTAACAAAAGGTGTTCCTCAAGGATCCATCCTTGGTCTTTTACTATTCAACTTATATATTTTTGACTTCCATTAGTCGGTAGAAAAAATGTAACAAATGATACTCAACTGTACTTCTCTTTCCAGTTCCCTGACATTGATTCCGCTCAAAACCTCATTAATCGTGATCTACAATATCTTTGATATTTCATCAGCTCATAAATTGAAGTTAAACTCCAAAAAGTTGACAGTAATGATCTTTGGACCGATAAGATTGCGAGATATTTCTAAAAATAGTATTCATATTAATGGTGACGTTCTGCCTTTTGTAAGTGAAGCAAAGAACTTCTGAACTGCACTTTACAAAACACGTTAGCCATTTGATCCAAACGTCTTTTAACATCTTTAAGCAATTTTTTTTTGTTTTTCTAATTGATTCGGCCGTTACCTAATGAAGATTCATACTAATTTCATATTGATGTAGAAGTGAGCTAATATGCTTCAGGTGATCATAATTGAAGAGGTACTTCACGTAGAGGTTTAGGTAATTTGTAGTATTTAAATCCCTGTTGACAAAGCTAGTGTGTTAGCGAAACATGTGATATATTTCTCAAATAAAGTTTGTGGAGATTAAATCGTGAGGTGTGGTCTATGAAACTTAAGGCAACTGTTTTCAAATTGCCTCTTACTCACCAAACAACTAAAACTAAAATTATGTGCGGCGCTAGTAATTTCGAAAGTTTCATCTTGCGATAGACGAATGGACGAATCCAAAAACAGTTGCCTTCGTTTTTCTTTTGGCATTCGAAAATACGACCACATATCACCGGTCATGAAGAAATCAGGTTGGCTGCAACTAGAGAAACTCAGGATACTTCACTCACAAACACTCACAAAGTCTCTAACATCGGAATGCCACATTATTTATCAAATATTAACAGCTTTTCTACTAGAAACAGGTCGGTACTGGTTATTCCTGAATGCAGGTCTTCTGTTTACTCGCAACTTCTCAAGCAATGCAGCTAAATTCTATAACCTCCTGCTCAGTGAATTAAGATCCAACACGTTGAAAAATTTGCTGACCATGGCTCATTCGTTTACGCAAAATATTTGGTGAGCGAATAATTATTTTTCGAAAATGTATGTATGTACTCTAATTTTCTCTATTTTTTTCTCGAAGGTTGAGCTTAAAACAGCTTTGCTGACACTCCACCCATTCACCTCAATATTTTTTTGTATATTCTGTATGTTATTACTCAAGGTGAATAAAGACTTATTATTATTATTATTATTATCAACTTCTCGGGTCCGCGCTTTTACGGGTACCGCTTTTTTCCACTCATTTTGTCAGTAGTTTCTTACGATTACAGTAATATAGGGAGCTAATCACTGTTATAATCATAAAATTAACTTTTGTAGAGGCAGGTATGTAAAGTTTTAATATTCAGTCACAATCATATTGAGCTACACATGAGCTACCTTCTTGATACAAAAAAGAAATTACTATTTAAAATTTGAGTTAGCAATGAGATGGAAATTAATCCACTTTTAAAGCAGTGTATTATATATATATATACCCATGGTGGGTTTTGTAACAATTGACACAGTTACCACAAGATTACACTGATAGCAACGATGTTATTTTTGTTTCAAGGAAAACAAGAAATACTGATTTTTGTTATATTGCAGATATTAAATTTAATTTGTTGTCAATGTTTATTTATTCCGTCAGCTCCTGTTTCTCAACAATGACACATATTTCGAAATACTACAATCAAGATGAAAGTATTGAGAATCAAAACTACTTACAGATATTTTTTTAATATTTTTATTAATATAATTTTAATATTAGATAATAATGTAAGAATTTAACCCACTTACACATTGTTTAAAATTTCATCGATACATTCATGTACAAATCTTCATCGATGTCATAAAGGATAACGAAATACAGAAAGTAAAACGGTCCGGTTTGTGTTCATTTCAAAACAGTATTTTTGTTTAAGAGATATCAAAATAAATACCACGAACAGTATCGAATTTGTTCCAGGTTTCTTCAGAGAGAACATTTTTGCAGATGCTTTTCGTTACTTCCACAACAGGACCTCGCCTTTTTATTTCTCAAGTTCAGTGAGGGATTATAGTCTACAATGATCACTAACACCGTGAGAGTCGAAATGAGGATGATATTTGAAATGTTGAACTGGAATCTCTGGTAGGGAATAAATCCGAAATATTCATTTTAATTTTTCAATTTTATTTGTTACTTTCAGAGAATTCTAATCATATTCTATCATACTAGACAATGGAAATCTGAACTAGTAAAATTCACCATGAATCATTGTCAACCTCTTTCAAAGAAACTGGCCTAGGTACAAATTGGCTGGAAAATTTCTTATTGCAAAATGGCTAATGATAAAGAAATGGCGAAAGAAAAGCGTGGAACTACTCAAGAATTGATACGAGTACCGAAAGCGTGGAAATTTCATCTGTTCTGTGGAAAGATAATAAAATAGTAACCCTTCTATCTTCTTTCACTGGTCAATTACTTTTATCGCAAGTAAAACGTTTTGACGAAAAAGGGAAGAAAACTGTAGATATTCCATGTCCTAATCTTGTAAGGGAGTACTAAAGACATATATGGGGTGTCTACCAATTAGATGGTTTGATTGGTCGCTACAAAATTGCAATGCGTACTAAAAACTGGTACCAGCGATTATTTTATCATTTGCTCGACATGATAATGATACATTCTTGGTTGTTATATAGGAGAGTCAACACGGGTTGAGGGGAAAAATTTATAAACCTAGCAAAATTCCGTGCTGAAATTGCATACTGCTTGTCCAACCAAGGAATTACATATACACCTGAAAGAAGAAAGCCAAATGACATTGAAAAAAATATGCAAGCCGTAGGTTGAGTTGTTAAACAGCCTCGGCTGAACTTCGCCCTTTCATTGATTTTTGTATCTACTTCTTCTTTATAAACAATGTATGTCAATGAGTAAATCCTATTTATTATTATTACTATTAAAAAGAAACGTTCTGCTACAACTGCCTACGTACCTCCAAAAGATGTGCGTCAAGATTCTTATAGTCACTGACCAATTAATGACAACGATGCAAAAATTCCAGATGTAAATCTTTTTCATTTATAAAATGTTCAAAATGTGCTTTACACTTATGCCTTCATAAAAATAATAATTGTTTCTTACAATTTCATACGAAATAAGACACTTATATTACATGTACCACTTGTGCACAAATTACATTAAAAAAACTTTTTTCTCGACAAAGAAAAAAAATTGCCCAGTGTATGGTTAATTGTCTATGTTGTTTGCTTGCTTATGTTGTTTATTTTAATCAGTTACAGTGAAGTGAGAGGTGAGCAGGAAATATTCCAACTATGAAAGTACAATATAAATGTTAATACAATAAATTACGTATAGTCATTTTCAATATTATTTAGTTTTTACTGATAATTGAGTCGTCAGGATTTTCACAATAGTTTTTTTCCTTTTTTATGCTAGAGTTCTGTCATGCAAAGTCAGTAATACCCAGACTAATAAAAAATCAAGGCTTAATCAAGGTTGTGTTTGACATTGTAATTTGGGTGAAATTGAAATCTACAACTCACAAATCAAATCAAAAGTTCCTATGAACATAGCAAAATTGAGTAAGCAGATTGATCATTTCCCAATTGTCTCAGAAGATGCAGCGGTGGCGAACGTATTACTAACAGCTACAACAAACACAATTATATCAATGATACATTTCTCAGTCGAAACCCTTTCTCAAACTTTTGAATTCACAGCTCCCTTATGTTTTTTGAAGGTTATCGCGGCGCCCCGAACGTAAAGACTACACTAGATATTTAATTAATAAAAGTAGGTAGGTGGCTGTCTGGACGGATTGCATTTTGCAATTACCGATATTATCATATTATCAGAGGATTTTTATTAATAGGTACCGACGTATTACTTTTACTCTCAGTTATCTATGTTGAAAAAAGTTGTACCTTAAAATTCACAGTAAAGTTTCCAAGGCGCCCTAGAGCGCCGCGGCGCACACTTTGAGAAACACTGCCCTAAGGCATAAAAATCTACTTACTGCCTTCATTGAATCAGTAATTACTATACTGAAAGGAGAATGATATTTTCAATGTGATTTTTCCCCTGAATCGCATTAATAACAGTCTGTTGCGTTTATAGTCGAATCGATTTCGAAAGGAAAATCAGTTTCTTTAAAACAAAACAAAGTATGATGAGTAAGTAACGCATCCAACATTTCAAGATAAGTGTTAGATTGATATTTACTGTAATTACAGATAAGAGAGCAGGAAAAATCTTAATTTTATAATATGAGCTGTGTGTTTACTTTCGGAAAAAATATTGGTTGTTCCGTGGAAATGATTCATTTTTAAATTGTATTGACTGAAATTAGGATTGGCTCGATCAGTTTCATATTTCAACCCTTTTCAAAATATTTCGCTACCACGCCTACCTTCGTCATAGCTAATAAACGTTTTCAGCGACGAGCATCCCAAGTATATTATTTTTAATATAATTTTGTTATGATAACAAAAATGCCAGTTCTCCCTGTTGTAAATTAACTTGTTTATATTCGAATACACTCCTTTGATGAGTAATGAAAAACTTATTCAGTAAATGTGAAGAGTAAAACTGGAAACAGGACTCGGCGAAGGCTTTAGGACCAACCGGTTTCATTCGATTTGAATTACAGACTATTTGACTACTATTTGACTGGCTATCAGTATCAAGACCATAATGTGTACAGATCAGATATGTCAACGGAAATGGTTTTGTAGGGTCAAGGAAAAAGCTGAATACGTTTTTAGCCTTTCTTGGTTTTTGAGGGCGCATTTAATAATACTTTCCTAGAATCATTCATCCAGGCGTGCAGACGACTGAGTTATCCTAATCTAATGTAATGTTGATAATGAAGGGAAGCATGGAGCGTACTCTGAATATTTCAACAAGATGGACCGATAAATTAAGATAAAAACATAAACGGAACAGGATAGAGGGCTTGAAACCGCTAAAACTAAGAGATGAAGAAACATAGCTGTCGGGGAAGGTGAAATATAGTGATACTACATCCCAAACTGTCCTGAAACCAAAATGCAGAGAGAGGGAGAGAGAAAAAAAAAGCAGAGGTAGCACTGATGCTGGCTACACGCACGACTGAAAAAATATTTGGGTTGAAACCAGACATGATTTATTGGCTCTTCGTCATGGTAGTTGAACCAATGTCTACGATCTGGTAACCAAAGATAAAACAAATGACCGCTATTAACAGACATGTTTGTTTGAGAAAAACAGGATCAATGGAAACCACACCAAAGGCTGCATTGAAAAAGCCCTTGAAATTTCCTCCTGAACATCTTGTAATGATTGAAGAGGCAAGAGTGGCCAATTCAGACTGGAGAATTCGACGAGTTGAACATGTTCTCCTCGAATCTCATCGACCAAAATATATGTTCGGAATGAATTCAAATCATCACCTGCGAAGATAATATTCTCGACAGAAACACCTGACGTACATACGGGTTGAAAACCAAGCATGGGACGGAAGCTGGGATTGACTGTAGGAGGAGAAATTCACAATCGACATAGAGACTGGTCTGGCAATGTCGTGCAGAACTGAAACGGCATACAGAAATATTTTGATTCTATACTGGAAGCCAAAATACTGACGTGGGCCCTGAACCAGCGTGGAGATCCCAAAATCATTGGTATGGACCATAGCAGAAAATTGCCGAGCAGGCGAAATACTTCTAACTTTTATGCGTCTCACCAACAAACTGAACATGCTGAACAATTGAAACTGAGGACATATTCGACGTATTTGAAATGACGTTTGCATAGCTGTGCAGATATTCATCTATTTTCTCTTTAAAGTTATTTCTTCACCCCTCCTGTCTTCTATTTTCACATATTTTTTTATGTTCATCAATCATTATCTTATGTCATCAGCGTACATTTATCTTCCATATCTTTAGCACTTATACGATCTTCTGAATCAAACACTGAGCCTCATGTAATGATACTAGCTGAACAATTTGCGTCCCACTCCACAGTCGATTTTCTGGCAAAGGCACCATCTACTATTCCCACACAAGCATCCACAATGACGGAAATTACTTACAGCGATTCAACGTCTAGTAAGGCGAATTTTGAAACAGCTCAATATCAACAAGGCATCTGGTCCTGATGAAGTGCCGTCATCGTACTTAAAAGTGCCCAAATGAACTCGCACCAGAACTTTGCAGAATTTTCAACCTGTCTTACAAAAAAAGGGTTTTCCCTTTCTGTTGAAAGATTGTTCTCGTTCAGACTATTCCCAAAAAGGGCAAGATAACTCTTCCAAATAACTAAAGACTAATCGCTTTGCTTGCGAAGAAAGCCATAAACTATTATATCCTCAAATATTTGGAAGGCTTCAACATCTTTAACGATCATCAATACGGCTTTCGAAAACAAAGATCAATAGGCGACGTTCAATCGTATGTCACCCATATTTGGAATAACACAATTGGGAAACATGAAGAGTAAAGAGCTGTTGCGCTTGATATTTCTTAGGCCTCTGACCATGTGTGGCATGACGGTTTGCTGGCCAAACTTCGATGCTATGGCTTGTCGGATCATTTTTGTATATGGCTTTCCAGCTTTCTGAAAAAACATTCCCTGCAAATCGCTGTCGATGGATATCTCTTGAATACTTTCACCATCAACGCTGGTGTTCCCCAGGGATCCATATTGTCTCCAACTTTATTTTTAATGTATATCAACGACTTATTAGAAAAACCTAATAATCCAATATATAGCTTTGTTGACGATAGCACACTTATCTCGTCTCTACATTTGGATCCCAGGACATCGGCTGCGGAAGCACATCTTCACCGGCAGCATAAGGTTGAATATCTTAATGATTTGTCACATTTGATTCCACCAAGAGCAGTACATGTCAGAAATACGCAACGGACTGTGATTGCTCATCGCTATGAGTTGCAACTCAGTACACTTTGAACGTCACTGTTTCACTGTTCACTGTTTATTTGGAGAACGGCGTTTATGATGTGGAATAAACTGAGAACGTTTTTCCAAATGGGTTTAATCTCCCTCGATTCAAATCCAATGTGAATTACAACTTTCGCACAGGCAACACTTTAAGAGCGCCTTACTTGTATCCATTGCTGCATGGACTGCCCTAATGCCGATTTTTTCACAGAGCAAATACATTTTTTTTAAATAACGTTCATTGTATTAGTTTACGTTACAGATAGTTACGTATCTTGAGGCGCGTACAACTATAGTGATTTATCAACGTGAATAAAGTAGTCAAGCACTTCGAAAATATTGTAGTCAGTCAAAATCGAAAAAAAATATAACTTCACTTCAAATGATCCAAAAGATTAAAGTCTTCCGGAAAGTCAGGAAGTTATTTTTTCTGACGATAATTGTAACATATTTGCAGAAAACATATTTTTATTTTTTTAAATATGTGATGCAAGTAAATAATCAGACAAACTTCGATGTTTGTTCTGTTTCAGAATAGTTCTCCTCAATTGGAAATATTCAGTATTCATAGTACTCAAACTGAAAGTGAAATTTATGCCAAAATATTATAATCTTCCCCTACCTGTTGAAATCGACTATATCGTGAAATAATTGAGTACAAATCACAGAACGGAAAGCCATCAATACAGGAACGTGTTTTATGGGTTGCGTGACTGTAAGGTCATTTATTTCTGTCTTTTTATTTCATTTCCTAACGCAGAAACGCGCGTAGTAGTGTTGCAGACAACCATGAAATTATTGGTCACTGTAGATAATTAAAAATGTAAAAATACTGGTTGAAATATAATTTTGTTTGAATAAAACAAACTATTCAACACATGCGTCTATTTAGTTAACTAGTTTAGTGATCCAATAATTTTTATGAAGAAAGGTCAAGTTGGGTAACGGAATCAATTTTTCCTAAAAAAAAACAATTGCTTGCTGACGTTTCGAAGTTAATTAAATTATTCTTCAGGGCTCTGTACCAATTAATTTTCATAAAGTTACCTTCCACAAAACTTATACGATTATTATAATTTCAATTTCACAAGAAATAATGAGTTCTTAATCAAATTACTCACCAAAAAGTAGTTTTTTCGTGTTGATAATACTACTATTTCAAAAACCATCAGACATGTTAGATACATGTTTGAAAGAAAACATTGCAGCAACCAATTTTTCAAGACAAAAGCAACACAAAACGACATGAAACAAACGAATGGCTTTATCTGTGATTCTGATGAGGTGGTGTCTGTTTTTTAATTAATAGCAGAAAGAAAAAGAATGAAAAAAGGGTTGAATACTCTTCTTGAGCAAAACAATAGCAAAATCAATACTCCTGACCGCTCCGGGTTGAATGATTCCGTACAGTCCATCTCGTCTTGTGTTGTAAATCTTTTGCAGGAAAAATTATCACTTGTCCACTTTGTAGTGAATGCTCAAGAGGTAGCGAAAACTTATGTGAATTTCTAGAACTTCATCTAGCTTTTCTTAATATGACTAATAACCAGTCCGTGCAAACCTCATTGTTGAATCATCTGGAAATGGAATTTTCAACAGGTGGTGATCGACTGTATAGCTGAACATGCACCAAACTAACTGAATATTATAAAGAAACAAGTATAGCTGAGGCACCAGTCAATCTAATAATCTTTGTCCTGTAAGTTATCTTCCTGTCCTCTTCCATTGCCGGCAGTCTGTTATTCGGCCGTATGAGTGAGTGTTCGGCCGAATGCGGTTTCAATAGACGGTTAGCCTAATGCATGTATCAAAAATTATTTGGCGTGTGCGCCGGGAGAGTAGCTACCAATTTTTTTTTATATCGATAATTGACTTGAAATTAGTTTCATAGATAACACCATATATACCTACAGTTAAAAAAATATTTGATGGGTGCAGCAATTTTTTGTGATCTTAGTTTCAACCAAGTGCCCCAAGTGCTTCAATTCTTAACAATATGCTCGTAGTTGGTCCCTTATTAAAACAAAAATATATAGAAATTGAATACAAAGCAAAATTCTTCAGTAAACTCCTCATTCTCACTAATTTCTTTTTTGGCAATATGAACAATCAGAAGGATGAGTCAATTTTATTTCAAAGGAGGCAGTTTCAAAATTACAATTAGAAAGATTGAACAAGTGCTACCCTAATTGCTAATTTTTGATTAGCATTTGAAATCCATAAAAGTAATTGAAACTTTATTATATGGATAAAAATTATTAACCGTCCAAATGTTCAGAAGCTCGAATTCTACCTGTCAAGTCCGATACTTTCCGTGATTGGTGGCACTTATAAAAATGTGTGTTGAATTACAGCTTTCTGAATGATCATCGATATTACTAATTGTGAAGCAATTGTTTCGTTGTTATATAAAAAAACCCGCTCTTTTTGCATAAAGGCTGATCAGGACCGGTCTTTCAACATGATCTTTCAACAAGACACTGTAAAAGTTTGTTCTGGCATAATCTAATTGCATAATTTACGATAGTTGATCTGATTTAAAAAGTTTTGTTAATGTTGAACTTTTCAGAATTTGTGTAATAAGACGCAGACCAAAAATGATACCTACAGCATTGTGATTCTTACGTGGGTTTTCATGAAAATCTACTAAAAATGGAGTCTAGATTGTACAGCAGGTAGATTTAATTCTGTTCACACTGTTATTGCTATTGCACTATCGGCATGTGTTACTGATCATATGTATACCTACTGGCGAAAAGTTTATTCCTGACTTTTAGAATGAGCAGTTTTCAACAATCTTTCATGTTCAATGTGTTGCTAGCATTAATAAATGCGTTACTATTTTCGGCACTTAAAATTTTGCTTCATTTCTTCATGGTATTTTTATGAAACGAAGGAACAACATAGTTTTTCATTATTGCCAGTGGAGTGTGTATGAGATTCAGACCTATTAATTTTGAAGATGATAGTTATAAAAGTACTATGCTAATTTATTTCAGTAGCAGTTTATTGTGAGATTTTTACCGAACAGTTTACTGAACAGGGTTACAACAAATAAGTTTAATATAATAATAATCGATTTCATTCAATACAAGAGATACAGGATATGTCATTTGTATTCACATTATAGTCCAGTCATCTTAGTAAGTTCACCTCAAAGTTTGAGGTACCTAGATATTAACTCGATCAAACTCCTATTTTGACATCGTTATCCAAAGGTCAAAAAATCGATTTCTGTATATTTTTTGCAAATATTTTGTTTCCTATGGGTTTTTGCTAATTGTATTCATCATCAATATTGTAGAGGAATGAATTCCCAATAGCTTTCATTTCGAAAATTTTTTATATAATAAATTTTTCTCGAGGTTAGAGCATCATTCAAGGTCAAAAACACGCAATATAAATGTTCTTTCTTGTTGATAAATAGATATTCATTAATAATTTTAATTTTCATTTCACATTAACTATTACATTATATTCAATAATTATTTCAGTTACATATCTGTTTTTAATTGAGTATCAATTTATTCAATAACACTTAACTGCTTTGTTGGGAAAAAAGTTTTTGGCTTTCTATTACTTCATCTTGATACAAAAAAATTTGGAAATCTTCCAAAGAAAGGAAATAAGCAATCAATTTTTAAAGTAGTAACTCTATGCATAGATGTGTAGATCATGCAAAGAAGTAAATTTCATATACAAACTGGAAGAAACAGCCCTCCTGAAACAGCTACTTTTATGCGAACATTGAATTACACGAAAGAAAATTTCATTCGAAACAAATACTTCCATATGAATACTGAATTATACAATTCAAAAACACTTTTTTCTACTCAGTTTGTATTCCAAACATCCGTTATGGAATTACATCAAATATTATTCACAGGATTTCTACACAATATAATAATAATAATAAATTGTCTTTATTTATACTGGCGGAGTTTAGCTTACGCTACTCTTCCACTCAACCAGTATTTTGTACATTTACAAATTCATACATATATATAGTTGCAACAAAAAAAATAAACGAAAATTATTGATAGATGAGTTGTCTTACAGATTGTTTGTTGTGATCACTGTTTATCGAATATGATCTTCCTAATTTTCTTTTTGAACGATAAACATGGTTGTGGTATTATATATTTATGATATATATTGAAAGTGGTAGCAGCCTGATATGTGAATGATTTTTCATAAAAAACTGTGAAATGTTCATCCAAAATCAATCCAAAATAAATACTGCCCCACTACAGTGTACTTCATCTCCTGAAGACGCCAACTTGGTTATTGATACGTACGTCAAGAATAGATTGGCAGTTTTTGTTTTGAACGAACCTTTTGCTAAATCCCACCAAATTGTGGGATCTAGTTTTAAATTACAGTTTGGCATCAACAACCTGTGGAGATAAGGAGAATCTGTGAATCTGTGAATTATTAGTTCAATTACAAAAATTATTTGTGTCTAAAAGAAAAGAATCCATGTATTCAAATTGCATATTGACTAATAAATGTTGACAGTTAACTGGGCACTTTATGAATGACCAACATTCAACTTTAAACATCAAAAATAATTGTTTGAAGGTGGTTGACAATGTTTCGTGGTGAATTTCATCAGACAATGGAAGTCCGAACTGATGAAATACACAATCAAAAATATTATAAAGAAAAGAGAAATGAAAATTTCTGTTTTTTACCACTTTTTATAAATTTCGTCAAATATGAATGAAGATATAAATCAGCAGGTGTAAATTCTGAAGAAATTGTAAAATACCTGTTCATTAAACAGATAAGACGTTTGTGTTCGTATTTTCTCACCTGTTTCCTGGCCGAAAATCATTAATACTCAATAATGGATAAATAATTACCAAGGTTGTCTATAAAATTCAATTATTTTTTTATTTCACTCCTTATATGCACGTGCGTGACGATCAAATTGAAGAATGGGTCATTAAAAAATGTTTATCAAGAGAGCAATCGGCTTCATTGAAACAATTAGTAGAAGACTGAAAAATTAAAATGTATGCAGTGAAGAATCGGTTCTGCAGTTATGGTTAAATAGAAATGTTACTTCTGAATACTTGACATTTAAAATATTTTCTGATGGGATCACTGAATTCAAATCAAATCAAATATGCTTTATTGTCCAAAGTATAAACTCGTTGACAAAGCTAATCATGTATAAATGAGTTCCACTATAATAATAACTATACATTATACATATACATTGGTTAA
>WOGP01001609.1:0-18572 GCA_015342065.1 Leptinotarsa undecemlineata | reverse complement strand
GATCATGCAAAGAAGTAACTTTCAGACACAAACTGAAAGAAAGTCCTCCTGAAACAGCTACTTCCATATAAACATTGAATTACACGAAAGAAAAAAAAAAATTCTTTCGAAACAAATACTTCTATATGAACACTGAATTATACAGAAGATACTTTTCTCTACTCAATTTGTATTTCAAACAATCGTTGTGGAATAAAAATCAGATATCATTCACATGAGTTCTACTTTAAAAGAATGCTAACAAATTGCACTTACATGGAAAACACTGCCATCCTCACTGGTATACATATATATGTTTCATTACGTCTTAACAAGATTTTTTAAAATATTACCAATTTCGTCCCACCTCACAGCATTAAAAATTCACTGACTTTAGTAGAAAACATAAGGAACCAAACCACGCCACATTTATTTTCATTCGAAGTAAAGAGTATATTCTCCAATATACCGTACAACGGTGTAAGCCCCTCATTTTAGACATATTTGATCAAGCCAAAGTAGATCCTTTGAAGTTTCAACAGCTTTCGATGTGTGCCTAAATCAGAGCTACCTACAGTTCAACAACAAATTTTATAAACAGAATTCAAGTGTATCAATGGGCTCACCCCTTAATCTAATTTTAGCAGACATATTTATGAACAACTTGGAGACCACTATAGTAAATTTCGACCTGGGTAAAAACATAGGTATTCATTTTTGGTACCTACAGATATGTAGATCATATTCTCGCCTGTTTCAGAGGTACTACACGACAGCTGAACCATTTATGACATTCATGAATAATCTCAATAGCAAAATTCAGTTCACACTCGAAACAGAGATAGAGAAACATACATTTCTTAGACCTGAAACACAATCAAAATAAATTAGAGTTCAATGTTTTCAGAAAACCTAGCTATACAGATATCACCATCCCATGCGATTCTTTCCATCCAGACAGTCTTAAATTAGCAGCTTACAATTGAATGTTGCACAGAGCATTCTCACTGCCTTTGTCTGCTAACAATCTAGCTAATTACACAGATAGGTCATAGTAATGGTTTCAACGCAGATAGTAGGCAGAAGTTAGTCAGGAAACAAAGCCGGAAATTCACGTACATAATCTGATTTCTGGTTGTTTAACCTGAGGGTATATTAATATATACCTTCAGGTCAAACAACCAGAAATCAAGAAAGAAAATCATATTTTGGAAAAAGAACAGAGATAATTGCGGGTTTCTTTAGAAAAAACAATGTGGAACTGGCAATCAGAACACATGCCAGGTTATCTCATTTCCTTTTCAATGCCAAAGATAAGGTGGAGGAGTTCGAGAAATGTGGAGTTTATGAGCTTAAGTGTCCGGAGTGTAATAGTGTTTATGTGGAAGAATGTGGCCGAAATTTCCAAAAACAGTATGCTGAACATGAATAAAGGTACTTCAGACTAGGAAAAAATGATTCGACGTTTTCAAATCATTCCTTGGCATGCAACCACAAGTTTCCGAATCTAAACGTTACGGAAATTTTGCACTATGCAAGGAAGGGTTACAAACTCAATTATTTAGAATCCTTGGAAATTCACAAGCATAAACATTGCGGGTGCAATCTGCTAAATGATCAAATCGATTTAGTTTACTCACCGATTTTCAAATTAGCATATTCGCATTGTAACTAGTAGGCAAACAAAATATAGGTACTCAATCAAATCATGTACCTCTATTATTACCTACAGGGGTGCTATACATATAAGGGCTAATGTAATAAACCATTGTTAGTTTAAAGTATAAGTTTAAAAATGTCCTCATAGGACGAAACTGCAGTAACGTTAGTTATAAATAAACATGGTAAAAAATATAGAAAGTTTTCAATTCTCTTTTCTTCAATATCATATCCCTTAAGTAATCTGTACTTAGGGGCAGATCTAGTTGTAGTAATGTAATCTATTTTGCTGGACTATTCTAAAGCATTCGATATGATCAATCACACAGTTTTGAAAGCTATGTTACATTTTTTAGGATTGATAACTAATTTCAAATTAAGCTTTCTTTATATCCCAATAACAGGAGACAATTTGTTAATGAAGACAACAAAAAGTCTGCACCATTGCAAGAGGAATTTGGAGTACATCTGGGAAATATTTTAGGACATTTATCATACGTCGCGTCGGTTGAATTAGACGAACGTTTACAACTACAGAGAACTAGAATGACCTCTTTACAGATCTAGAATATTAGTTATTGTCTTTGAAATATTCGCCAAAAACTACAATAGCCAAATTTTGTTTTTTTTTGCTCTACCGCCTCCATTTCGAATGATATAAAAAAGCGAAGGAGCACATATCAACCGTTCCATTTTTTAAAATAATCTGATACGAAACAATTTGCTATGCCACGTTTCGTTCATCATCATCAACTTCTTTTAAATACGAATGTTTATTGTAGTCCACATCGAACTGTTCTTGTATTTCAGTTTAAAAACGACTGGCATACAGTTGTTTCAGCCTATTGAGCATCATCAGATTCGTGCAGGCGGTATTCGATTGAAGATAAATTGTAGAAATCAGGACGAGTTCTTCATCAAAATTACTGCGTAAACGCAAGCGGGACATGAGGAAGAACCACTTAGTGGTGTGACAATCAAGATGGCTTATTGAATTTTTCGCGTTACCAATTTTTGTAACCGACAATTGATTCAGGAGTGATATGGAAAACTCTTCAGGATTGCCATCGGAAAACCGAATCGACTCATGTTTCTGAAAAAACGTAGGATAAAGAAAGGTCAACGCATTCCAGCTGCCAGACTTGAAATGAAAATTAGGATAGCAAACCCGGGTGTCACACCACCACACCACCATAAGTGGTTCCACTTATGTCTCGCTTGCGTTTACTCAGTAATTTTTATCAAGTACTCGTCATGGTTTTTCACAGTTTGTCATCAATAATTGAAAATCGCCAGCCTGGCACAGAAACAGTTTTTCACAGGTGGCTCTTAAATCAAAATGACATTTTGGATGGTCGGAGGTGTATTCATCTATGATTATTACCATCACTTAAAATTGATTGTATGGCTGCTGGAATGTTCTGGATCAGCTCAACATTTCGAGCACGTTCTGAAAGGTTCTGATATTTAGATCAATGCCATGAATGGCTTAAAAATTGTTCTAATGGTTCTAGAAAACTTTATAGTGTTATATAAATGTCGAGAGAATACTTTAAAAAAGTTCGAATGCGATAAATATTGTTGGATAGATCAGGAGTATATAAGTTGATTTATAATTTTTGCCCAAAACTTTATATTAGTCAAACGGGAGTTCCTTTTGCTAACGAATGAAAGAGCATAGAAGTAGTTTCTTTTGAATTGCTTGGAAAATAATAGATCTAAGATTTCTGGAAATTTTACTGAATAACTAAATATAATGGAATCCTTTCCACCTATTAAATCTGTTTTTAATGGAAAAATTGGTAATTAGTTCATCACATGCCCATTTAATGAGTTAGTCAAATTATTTTCATAATGTTTAAATTTTCAATTAGTAGATAGAACACATGAAAAAATTGCATCTACTGGATATAAGTAAATGAAGGTATGGTAGAAAACAGTATAGCTAGTTGGAGTACAATATTGAAGAGCATCTAAAACAATTCTGTTCTTACACAGTTACACGTAGATCAGCGCAGGATTTGGACGTTCCTGTGGTTTTGTTCCTTTGTGGGCTACATCCTTCGACGGTTTTGGTGTTTCCGTTCGAAAACCGGAAACGGTTATAAAAGTCATTGTGTCACGGCTCGCTAATGTACTATTGTGGAGTGATGCGTGCGTGGCCTCGATCGGTATCCACTCCATTCATCATTTTCATTGATGCGAAAGCCGTACCATGAATGGTCCCGCAGACTACGGAGAAGTCGCGAAAGTACGATTTCTGAACGATAGTACGGGCGGTGAGTGCTAGAATGTATTCTGTTCAAATCTGTTCTAAATCTGTTATAGGAATATCGATCACGTCAAATACCTACCAATGTTCTACGAGGATGTATTGAGAAATTCTTAGCTACTATAGAGAAACAAACAAAATTTCTAAGTCAAAATTATTTAGGCTTTTTCCTACAACTACTTACTTTAGGAACATTCTATTTCGTTATTGATTTTTATTTTTGTATTATAAATTCTTGTTAGGAAATTAAATTTTCATAACTCTATTATCGTCCAAAATATCCATCTGCTTGGGTTTTTTATGTTAATTCTTTTATTTTTATTATTACTTATCATATCATATCATTGGAATACTCTCGTCTCTCGAAACGAGAGTTTATTGCCGAAAAACAGATGAATATTTAGAACGAAATCAATTGGGATGTTTCGAGTAGGTACTCATTGTTAACACTCTTATGGATTAAGACAAGGAACTAAGTGGTTGACCTTTTTTGACTGTATTTATGACCCCGCCCGGTGGTAATTTTTCAAGAGTTTTTGGGAACACATTTTCTTAGCCGATGCATCCAGTAATTCTGCTCAGACTACACTGTTATTTTTTGTTTGTTTGTCGTTTGTTGGTGTCATTATTAAATTTTATTATTTGTATACGCTGTGTCTGTGAGTGGACTATCACCAGTCCCGACAGTTACAGAGCATTTGTCCATCCTCCTCCTATCAAACTATCAAAGTTGACAGGAGCTTCGTTGGACGGGCGCAGCGGTATGGCTCGAAGCAATGCCTAAGAAACGATTACGGAGATATGTGCCGGTTACCGGAAATTCTAGAGAGCTACGGGACATACAAGAATGGAAAAATCTTCCACAGAATGTAATTCAAAACCGGACGTTCTCTTCGTATTGCTTCTAGTTGGAGGCGCATAATTTCAACCTTCAACCTTATTTACTCTTGATGCACTAACCCACGGTAATAAAAAAAACAGTGAGCAAAACCTTGACATCTCAATAAACTTGGCGTACTTTTTGTGGTCTTGGCTCTCTGTGCTTTTCCATTGGGACAATTCGACTTCGATTTCGATGTAATAACCATATACCCATCATTCATCACCAGTTATAGCCCTTTTAAGTAAATCTGGATCGCCGTTGACATTATTCAACAATTCCTGAGCGACGCGGCAGTTTTTTTTATTGAAATTCAGTAATTCTGGAAGGAGCTTCACTGCCACACGCTTCATGTCCAAAATTTTCGAAAAAATTGCATGACATGAGCCATCCGATATGCCAGATATGATTCAACGATTCTCCGTAACATTTTCTAAAGAAAAAATCACAGGCACTACAGGAAAATCCTTAAGGCGCTCTAAGAGTGGTGCCTATGCGAAATTAGTGATGCACATTGGATTTGAATCGCTAGAGATCCATTTGGAAAAACGTTCTCAGAAAGTTCATTCCACATAAACACAGTTCTCCAAATGAAAAAGTTCTTAAACAATGAAGTTCGAGGTTACTCAGTTGAACATCAAAACGATGAGCAGCCACAGTTCGTCGCGTATTTTTGATGTGTACCGCTCTTGATGGAATCAAGTCACTTGAACTCTTTCCGTGGAAGTATCTATAGAAGAGAGACAAATCTCCAACCTGTCTTCGATCTTCCGGACTATCAAGGTTGCAAGTGATGTTCGTGTCTCCAATCAGGCGGATGGCTTTTTTCTGGATGAAATCCAGCAACTTAACTGTATGCTTAGGGGCGGAGCTCCATACATGAGAAAAATTCTCCGAAGAAGGTCTGATACGAGCTTTATTGTTGCTGAGGTGTGTACAGTTTTCTGGTTCGTAACAGTGTTCCGAACTTTTGAGAAGCAGCCTTTGCAATTCCAGCGACATTATTGTACTAATTGTGCTAACAAACTTACCGAAGCAGGAAGCGGCATTTTCTGTTCTGGTATTATTATATCCGGAGACATTAATCTTTCTGGAAAGAACTGATGCTTGAGTTTTTGTGGTATTGAATAAAACCTTGTTAGTTTCACTCCAATTCGAACTCACCTCAAGATCTTCAGTAAGGTATGCAACCTCCTGCTGCCGGTGAAGATATCCATCCACAGCCGATGTCCTGGAATCTAAATGGAATGACGAGACAAGTGTACTACTGTCAGCAAAGCAATATATTGGATTCTTGGTTTTTTCCAATAAGTCTTTGATATATAATAAGAAGAGCGGTTTGCAGACAAGTTGGATTTCTAGGAAACACCAGCATTGACTGCAAAGTATTCGAGAGATATCCATCGATTGATACTTGCAGGGAACGTTCTTTCAGGAAGCTGGAGAGTCATGCACAAAAATGATCACTCAATCCATAGCATCGAAGTTTGGCAAGCAAACCCTCTTGCCACACATGGTCAAAGGCCTTAGAAATATGAAGCGCAACGGCTCTTGGTTCTCCGTGTTCCTTGATTGCGTAATTCCAAATATGGGTGACATAAATTTTCATCGGCTGATGTGCTGGGGCATCCAGGGCGAGCGTCGTTATTCACATCTTCTCGACCTTCACTGAAGAGCTTGTGTCACTTGTAAACATGTTTCTGCGTACGCCACTGCAACATTTCAAGTATTTTCGAGCACTTGTTTCATTTTGACACAAAAATTTTATGCAAATTCTTATATTTGTTCTTTTTTGATAGCAGAAAATTGCCGAACCCCAAAACATTTCTAACTTTTAAGACTCTCACAATTGCAAATGTGAAAAAAATATGTTCGAGACGAGCTTATCAACATTGAAAAAATCGAAAAATCACTAATCGAATGTATACAGCCCGCGAAATTTTAACATTCATTTGATTTTTAGAAAGTCCACGTATATATTAGAAACTGAGATTTGTGGTTATGAAAATTTTCACTGATATTTTCGAAAAACTGAGCTTGTTTCTTCTCTAGGAATTTTAGGACAGTAAAAAAATCATCTATTGCTGAAGTTGTCTCACTTCGAATGGTGTTAATAGTAATGAGTGATTTTTTGCTGGGATCACACGTTAATTATGTCTTGTGCCATTATCAGATTTGTTCATTTTAGTCTATAATTTAACCATGATCGACTTACGAATGAACAACGCTTGCAAATTATTGAATTTCATTATCAAAATTCATGATCGGCGAAGAAAGTGCATCGTGCGCTTCTTCCAATTTATGGACAGTTTCGTCGGCCTACTTAGGGAGCTATTCGGAAGCTTGGGACTAATTTTCGAACCAGTTTACATTATTGGACATTAAACCACCAACACGCGTATGTAGAGTGAGGACCGAAGAAAATATTGCGGCTGTACCCGCCATTGTTCGTGATGACTGTGAAATGTCGATTCGCCGCCGTTCGCAGCAATTGGGCCTCTGTTACTCCATTTTGCGAAAGGATTTGGGTGTAAAACCTTATAAGATACAGCTGGTGCAAGAATGAAAGCCACACGACCTCCCACAACGTCTAACATTTGGTTAATGGGCGCTGGCAAAGTTGGAGGAAGACAGGGATAAACTAGCAACGACTGATGCTCTGGAAGCCAATATTGAAGCATTTATACGTGAAATACCGGTCGATATGTTAGAGAGAGTGTGTCAAAATTGGACCTTACGCATGGGCCATCTGAAACGGAGCCGCGGATAATATTTGCATGAAATCATCTTCAAACATTGAATTATATTGATCATTCTATCGATTTCAATAAAGATTTCATCAATTTTTTCAAATTTTTTGTATTGTTTTGAAAATCAAATTCCTTGCCTCTTAAAAAATCGCCCAAAATATAGTTAAATGATTTATTATTTTTAGTTTTTGAATTATATAAGCGCTGCTGATACCGTCAGATCGTGTTTTAGATTCCGGAATTTGGTTTCTCGCTCGAATTCAAGTAAATTCATGATTTTATATTTCTGATTCAGTTTCACTTGATAAGCTGTTCGTTGCTGGAAGTGCCGTACTCTTTCAATCCATCTGCGCTACTTCTCAATCCCTAACACGTCACACTTCAACACTTCTGAAAAACACATCCAGAGGAAACGAGCTCTGGCTCATCGTTTTTTTTTCCCGATATATGTATAATTACATCCACAGTTTAACATTTAACACATACCGTGGCTTGGTAAATGGTACTAAACACGGCACTTCATCGGACCACGACGTTTACCTCGTGTGTGAATAATAAGTTTAGTTGAAGTTCTCACGAGAATCTCCGGTTCCCAAGACGTACAAAGAAAGAAGGGTGAGTAGACGTGCTAATAGAAGTCATCATTGAGTGAATCCATTGAGGCAGTTAGCGAACTGTAAAGAGAGGTGGGGCTCTGAGATGTCGAAAGGTTATGTGAACGTGAAGAAAATTGAACAGGTTTATACGGCCAGAGCAGTGCACCGAGTGTCGAATTCGAAAACTGCCGGCGGAGATATTCCCGACGAGAGAAATAATGCTATCAGTAAATGTCTGATACACTTTCGAGCGTATGAGCGAAAGATTAACCCCCTATATCGATTTTTAATGCTTTTCGGGGAACTATGCTGCACAATGATTTTTTTAAATAATTTTAAAAATAAATTTTTTTAATAAATAGTGATTTTATTTTTGTCAGTTTATACTATTTTTTTCTTGGATAATGCAATAATGAACTTTATTTGTCTCTATTCGCACAAAAATATTTGTTGGCTACATTTATAGTAAGAAAAACTCCCCAAATACCTACAAAAAACTTGTGTTGACCAAAAAATGTTTGGCAACGTTCCGCGGCTTTCTCGTCAAAAAAGCCGTGAAATGTATTTTCCTTTATAAGTATTACAATTGAGAAAAAACGGTTCTGGTTTTTTCACTTCACCATCTTCATACAAAAAGAGTGTGGGGAATTTCCAAAGAGGAAAATAAATAATTTCAAAATAAATTCTTCAAAAAAATGAGTAGATCTTTTTTATATTCCGTAATGATTTTTCTTGAACTGTTTTCCTGAATTCAATTTTTGAATATTCATGTTAGACTGCAGTTCAAATGAATTTTGTTTTTATACATACATAATGTATCTAATATTTTTTTAAATAAACTATCTTCCTTCATTTGCAATGTTATCCAAATTGGTGCTAATGAGGCAGTAATACAAATATGTCATTCCGAAATTTCGAAGTCCTCCTTGAGAATGTTATTGTTCTATGTACGTTAGGTTAGGTCTAAAGTGAGTGGGTTTATTCGACCCTCCACCGCAACCCGCAAGGGTTTATTGTGGTTCACACTCTGCCAGAGTCTTAACGAAGCCGATTAGTTTGTATGGTGAGTGGTCATTCAGGTCAGATAGTAAAAGTACGGCTCTGCCGAACTCTAAAATCCTATTCGGTCTCCAGCGGGGCAGGCACAATGTATATGCTCTGGTATTTCATCATGTTCCAAACAGACGCGTTTCGAGTCGAATTGGATGGACTCCAATTCGAACATTTATTGCGCCATTAATTTTTTGGTGTATATAAATTTTACTTCATTTCAATTTTCATTACAATTATAATGTTCATTTTGGATGTTATTATCGCTATCATTTCTTTTTTTGAATATTAAAACACATTTAATATAATTTTGATATGTTTCAGATAATTATAAAAAAGGTTTCTTATTCGAAGTTCATTGTAGAAAACGCTCAGAATCGAATATTACCGAAAAATTTCGAAATATGAAATTGAATTCAATTTCTCTGTATGAAGTGAACGTCTACGATCCAAAAACTACAACAAAAAATACAGGTCCGTATTTAAAAGTTCAAAGATGGGGGTGTCCCAAGTCAGATGACACCCTGTATAAAAGATTCATGGAAGATTCTGATAGCCCACATCAAGTGCCAAAAGCAAAATGTGGACAGATTTTCAATATGTTTGCGAATAAAGAAGATATAGGCAAAAAACCCAAAAATAATTTGGGTTTTTTTGGTTTTTCCTGTATATCTCCAGAACCAAAAGAGCTATATTCGATTTCTTTACATCATTGAATAGGTCTCTAAAATACACAACTTTGCCATTATTTAACCGACATTCTATCTCTTACCATGTATAGAAACGAATCTGAATAGCCCTGTATGAAGTGTAAAAATGATGATCTGTAATTAAGTTTCGAAAAACTTTTGAAATCTTGAAAAAATCTTCATTTCAGGGCATTCAAATGAACTCTCACTTCATTTTCAACAAATCTGGAAACCTGTTTTGTATATTTCCATCTTTTCAGTATCAACGTGTCGATATTATTTTCTTCAAAGCCAAATATGTTTTTCTGTTGATTACTTTTGTATTTTGTCAATGAATTAAAAAAAACCAATTTATTTAGTACTCAATTGAAGCCAATTATTCCATTCGAAACTTTTACTTCCGAGTGAACATTCGTAAAATTTTCCGACGGTTAATTTCAGCCGTAAGACGGAAACCACGAACTTTGTCGTCGGCGTGGCTAATTTTATCTTCGGCGGCCGCAAAAATACAAGAAGCGTGTTTCCCATTTCCTCGAATATCATTCACACATCCTGCCACAAATAAAAAATTGACGCGCTTCTAACTCATTTAGATCTATATCTAGCATGTCGAAACGCTGACATCCACACATTGCGTTTTCTAGTTTCGGCGACGAAAACTTGATTGATCGTATCTAGTCGAGGTAATAAAAGCTCGGCGGTCGATTCTCCAAAAGAGTGTGATGACGGTCGAGAAGCATCACTTTCTAGGGACCATTGGAAATCTGCCATTTTGTTTTACCACATCATCAACTTATTGCACGTATAAATCAAATACTTTTCCGTAACAAGCTTTACTGCTTTACTTTGCACTCCGTGCCATTATCAACAATTTAAATTGAGTTTTAAATCACCTTTCAAACAAGATATAATTCAAATTGGTGTTAAAATAACGATTTGGGGTTGGAAAAAAACTCTAGTAATATCTATTACTTCACCAAAGGTTCCAAACAGTGCATCACAAGTACAACGCTGTTTATTACGGATAACGAATGGCAAAGTTTTATACTAGCTAATGCAGTAGTATTTGGTGAAGTCCATTAATCTTGTGGAGCTCGAAAGGAAGGGAGAGAGGGTTTGGAAAAAATCACGGAATATCACTAGGGATCTCTCGTCGGGGAGCAGAGGGGTCTTGCTTGAAGCAATGCTGCCACTTTTGTTAAAAAACACTTAATTTTTTGCTAGTGACCACTACCTCGGGAGACCTTCGGATTTTTAAATGCACATATATGGCCCCCTTTACGTGGTTATCTGAACCACCTCGGCCTGGATAACCGCGTGAATAAAGAGGGCCCTCACTTTCACATTTTGACGAAAAATTTACGATCCCCGCAAGAGCATATGGAATACGAATAAGCGCCAACTAAGATGAAATTTTGCTGCGCATTTAAAACCAAATTGTACCCGTTATTGGTCACACAAACTGATGTCCATAATACATTGACGAAATATGATTTAAGTGGGCGGAGTCTTTTAACACAAAACGATTTTACGTTTCTGCGCTGATCCGTCTCATTTTTGGCGTGTACCATACGTTCTTTTTGAACGGATTTTATCGGCACGTCCGTCCACTACCACGACCAATATTCGATAACAGTAGTAAACTGTTGCAGTTCCAAATAACATTTATTGAATACTAGGTATATTATAATGACGTCACGGAATTCCCCTTACCTGTTGCCTTTGGTGCTCTTGGCTACCTGTACAATTATGTTTTCTACATTACACCTTTCTTTCAATTTATTTATGTGCCGGAAACAATTTGCAACCTCCAGTATTTGTATGGATATTTTCATCAGGGTACCTAATTATAATCAAATTAGATTATACGTGGATTTACAAATGATATTCTGACCATTTTCACTCTGTCTCAAAATTTTTACGTAATTATGGGTAGAGATAGGTATACCTACCTCTGGAGGATTAAAACGTTGATCATCACGTGATCAATGGACGACACCGTATTCGGAAAGGCGTGGAGTTATTGAATTGGTTGGAGATTTGGCGTATTTCACACATTGCGTCTACTTATGATTCAATGATACATCCTAAGGCCGGTCCTACATTGGAAGCGGAATTTCTCCCGACCAGACGGTCCGAGCGGGACAGGTCTGAAGAAAACAAACACATAACGTGCCGTCTTCCTTCCTACACTGGGGGGTCAGTGCATGTTCCAGGAGAGGAAGTCGGGTCTACATTGGTCTGACAACAAGTTTGTTTTTTCTTCCAGTTGCCATAATGGTAGGCAACGGAATGTTGATTAAATTAGGTCTACTTCTTTGTGAGACAGAATGTAACCAAACGTATCGCCGGTCATTCTATGATGTTTTTCGAATTTATCAGGGCAACTACGGTAGGCCGGATGTGTAAAATTAACTTTGACATTGGTAACCATTGAACTCATGAGCTCATTTTCTTTGACGCAAGTCCAATAATAAATTCCTGTGTAAAATTAACTTTGACATTGGTATCTATTGAACTCATGAGCTCATGGACGCAAGTCCAATAATAAATTCCTGTCCACTAACATGAAATCAATTAGTTCTTCGTCCACCAGTACTGGTTGAAAACTAGCTGCAATGTAGAAACGCCTGGACTGTCTGGACTGGTCTGATAGCAAGATCGACTCCGCTTTCAATGTAGGACCGGCCTTAGAAAGACACCTAAGAAGACCAGGTCAGGGCAGAAATCGTGTAACTATTGCCATTCAGGACCTTCAAGTGAAAGTTTCTGCGTTGAGGAAACGGTCTGCAAGAGTTACGGTGCTACAGACTCAGCTACAGTAAGCACATGGAATGCAAATTTCAACAGATCTTACTAGTCGACGTCTTGCTGAAGATAACCTGGCACCTCGAGGAGCCTTCCGAGGGTACTTCGAATAGCTGCCAGAGGACCTGCTTTAACCCCAGAGCGAAGTTAAACTTTTCAAGGAATGACCGATTGACGTGAGCAGGTCAGATGAGTCATGTTTTTTATAATTTGACGACCAATGCTCAATGTGATTTCTTGAGCACGATTTCATATGGAGGAGGATCGATTATGGTTTGGGAAGGAATCTCTTTAACTGATTGCATGCATTGTTTCCAAGATACAAGGTGTTTAATTTTTCTGAAAAGTTCCTTTTTTGTATTAATATTGTAGACATAAATGGCAAACATCGTAAATAATTAGTTGTTGCTTTTTCAATGCATAATATACTAGTTGTTTACATCTGCTTTTCGTTATTATTATTTGTTTTCGATGAAAAATAGAGGAGCTGAGACAACAAATCAAGAAATAAAGATTTTTATTCATAGACGTTTTAGCCAATACAAAATCAAATGTTACAAGAAACGTCAGTGGTGTACATTTTTCGTTCAATAATATTGGGTAGTCTGTGTCCTGATACACCTCTGGTCTGAATGATTTGTATTTGATTGAAGTTAAGTGAACCTCTGGTCACTAAAATTTCATTAACAAATTTTACTAACGTCGTATGAGAGATATTTACAATATGAATATAAGAGAAAGGAGTTTGTCTAGAAAAGTTTAACATTCTGTATCAAACAATTAATTTCCACACTGTTTTAGAATGAATTCTTTTTTCATTAAATTAGCTCCAGAACACTTCCTTACCGCAATTGAGAAACACCCTATATAATAGACGTTCTTCAACATATAGTGGCGTTTGTTCCCTATATTGGCAACAATTTTTTGCTGCAGCAGTATAATGCTGAACCTCACGTTGCTAGATGAAATTTATTCAGCAGATGTTGGAATAGTGGCAATGGCTAGGCCAGCAAATAGCCCGGATATAAATCCGATAGGAAGTATTTTGGACATGCTATACTGTTCATTTCAACATGCGAATTGTCCCAATAATTTGGATGAGCTTACTTGAAATATGAAACGCTTTGAACCGTGAAAACATAAGACGTGTAATTTCAAACGCTACAATAATTTATGTTTTTTTCAAGTTTGATCATTTTTTCTTGTTTTTCGTTTTCAACTCGTCAAATAGGTTCAATCCAAATTGAGAATATTGTTCATCAAGACACACACATTTGTATTTATTTTCCTATAATAATAATAATGAAGTTATTGCCCATAAAAAGTACAAGATGTGCAAATTTGATGTGCAAATGGCTTTTGGTTCAGATCGCGAATTTGCATTCGCATATGTTTTTCCACCGCTGAAAATGTATAAAAATAAAATGTAATATATTAGGCCTTGAAAAGAGGAAAAGAAGAAAGGGAAAAAGGAAAGAGAAGTTAATATATAGATATAGAGATATATGAAAAGCTAAAACCTTTTTCAGGATAATCGCCGCGAACCTAGTTATTCTCAATGCTGTTCAAACATACTTTCAAAAACGGTTTTTGACATGTTGAAAAAATGTTTTTATTGTTTTTCTATTTATGGAGATAATTTATTGTGGAGGACATATTATAGATAAAAATTTCGTTTACATATTTTCTTTTTTTCTACACTAATGTTTTAACACTACCTTTTTACGCAGATTCAGGTTATATATCTGTTCTGTAAGACATCTGCTCATATAAGTAGGGATGATTCTTATATTTGATTATTTCACAGAATATGCATGATGCATGAAAACTTTAACGATTAAACATATTCAACCACTTCAAATCTGCTAATTTGTGTGATATTCTAGAGTTTTTTCTGATAATATATAATAACCGGATGCAAGAGTTTTGTGTGCGACACCTGTCGTTATTGTCTAAAAATAAATGGTAAACAACGTCATAATCACATAGATATTTATTGAAAAGCTACAGTAGGGCGTTAACTCTGCTGTTCGGTGTAGGTTTTCAACTTCGCCAAATTGTTTTAATATATTTCATTGAGGTTTTGCGCTGTATACTTGAATCACATCATACATTTCTCTCTCAACATCGCTATATGTATTGTAGTCTTCTTTGAAATATTTCCAAAATTCTAGTTTCCCTATCATTTTGCAAATATTCTACAAAGCAAATATGCTGAAACTAATTGTTATCTCGTCTCGCTTGTAATCTTTTCTGTAACACCCCCATCGCTTTTGTTTACCCGCAACTAAGGCAAACAAGTCGATAAATACACAAAACAGCAAAAAAAAAACCGCCGGTAGCCCACCCGAAAAATTTGTAAAAGATTTTTTCCGACGACAATAAAGCCATAAATACGTTCGACTCGAGCTATCATCCCTTCTGGCAATTAGGGTGAGTTTCTACGGCCAGATGGCCGGCCCGAGACAGGAAAACGGAACTGGCATTGTTAAGGCGGTTGTAAAAGTTAAATCGGACATCCTATATCCGGCCACAGGGAAGTACGCCGCATGGGGGGTTATTTTCGGAAAATTAAGGGTTGGTGTATTTCGGGATTGTGTATATTCGGGCTCGGCGTGGATGAGCTAAGTGTGAGTATTTTCACTCTGTTGCCGACTACAAAACTACATGATTTTCAGATTCGGTATACAGGGTGGTACATCAAGTAGAATAAATGTTTTATAGAATGTAAACGTTCACCGCCGGTAACTGTATGAAACCTATTTTTCGGTTTTTTGGCCGTGGTCTGCAAGTTTTTATGTCTGAAGTTTCGTCTAGAACTGCGGTATACATTATCAAAGGCGATGTGTTGACACGCAGGCACAAAAACCTGGAGAACACAGTCAATAAACCTGGAAAATAGTTTTCACAATGTTTTTATATATTTGATTATTGAAACTTAGCTGAAACAGAACAAAACTTTGAAAGAATTATCAAACTTACTCTACAAATAAGAAAGTTATGGGCAGTTGAAGTTGCGCCTGCAACAAAAATTCCGTTCGGTGTGACGTCATATGATCCAGACGATGATGCTGATATGTGTTCAGATGTCTCAATATCTACTTCAAAATTTGCAGTTATTTTATACACTCTTATGGTATTTCATTAATTACGATGGTTGAAACTAAAAAATTCACAGATACAAATATTAACAATATTTGATAATATTTTACAATTATTTTAAAACGACAATCGCGGCTAGGTTGGATGACGTCAGTTGCAAGCTGTTCTACGCTGAAAGAAGACGTGAAATTTCGTGATCTATTTCTCAGTACTTTTAAGGGTAATTTTTGCCAAAGTTTTTCACTGTTTTATTTTATATGTCGAATTCAGTCAAGTTGATCTGGCATTAACAATATCGTGAAACTTATCTGTTGTTTTAAGAAAATATAATACACTGATACTTTACTTGATGAAAATCAATAACACTATCTAATAATATTCATCGGAAGGTTGTGAGTTCGAACCTCGACCAGATATTTTTCTCGGGAGAATTCATCTAGTTGAAATCAAAAATTAAAGAACTTTATTCAGTTTCCACAAGACCAGAACACAAATATGTTAGTATCAATTAAGCAGGTAGAATCTCCGAGAATATTAAAAATTATCTCTCAAAATTCAATTTACAAACATCCTACACATCCAACGGAAATTTAGAACACAGATTATTCAATGCCAAACCTAAATTAGACAAATGGAAGAGATCTGGTATATATCGGATAGAATGTGGTGAATGCCCCGCCATATATACAGGCCAAACTGGTAGAAATTTTGATATAAGGTACCATGAACATGTCATTTCGGATAAAAAATCATTAATGTATGAACATCTTCAAAATTCCAAACATAAAATAGATAAAAATAATTTAAAGATCCTTCACACATGTGAAAAAGGGAAAATGATGAATCTGTTGGAATCTATGGAAATAAACAGGTCAAAAAAAATCCCAATTCTGTTGCCCTCAACGAACAACTGGATCTAAATAATAGCCCTCTCCTGAACATGTAATCTAAATCCCGGAACCTATATTGTATCAAAAGCTTCGTTTTGTGATGATCATGGAAATTTTCAGGTATACAAAAATGTAGGTACCAAATTATTTATGATGATATAGGTATAAATTACTCAGGTTTAAATGTAATCAGTTAGTTTTGAAACTGGTGTAATAGCCAAAACTAGTCAGCAATAAAGAAATATAGTGGAAAATAGACAAAAGTGTGTTTTTGTAGTGTATCTAGTTTATGAGTTGTGAGCGGATCGATATTCTCTTACATATGTGCCTTAAGTCCAAATGAAATTGGTGATTATGATGTATACTATGACTGAATTGGCTCATACTTGATGAAAATTCATAACGTATTGTGAAATTTTCATCAGACAGTTTACAAAACCGCAACATGTGTTTCTTCAGGTGTGTGCATACTGACTGAATACTACATAATCATTGGTTTATATAATAACAATTTGAATTATATTTCCTTGTACCTACTGGAAGAATAATAATATTAGCTAAGTTCACGTATGACTCTAATTGAGAATATGAACATTCATTAAAAGAATATGTGATAAACTAATTACCAATTTCCACATTATAGAACAGATTTGAAAGAAGAAAATTCCCAATTCTATTTGGTCATTCAGTAAATTTCCAGAATTCCGAAACTTAACGATTTTTAAGCATTATTAAAGATTGAGTTTCAAACTTTCCTCTTTTAAATGTAATAATTCATAGTCGCGGGTGAACTTCTATTCCTCTGTTCATTCTTTGGAAAAAGGATTTTTCCATTTGAGCAATATGAAGTTTTAGGTAAAAACTACAATTCAACTTATACTCCTGAATTATCCCATGTCTCATGAGCTTTTGTTTTTCAAAAAACTAGCGATATTATTGGTTCATCAAAGTATGTCAATATATTATGATGCTAATTATCGATTTTTGAAGTTGGATATACCTGGTATTTTTTTTTTCGTTGTTTGTTGGAATTACTGAAGTCGTTAATATTTACCTTGTTACCGTTGTTAACAGCAATTCGTTCTATAGAAGTTCTATGAAAGACAGTGGAATATTCAATATTCTGTGGAGCATACTATTGAATATTACTACTTTATGTTGATAGGGGATACGTCGAGAAACTATTTATGACACTGTTCTCAAAACATAACTTGTGGAAGTTATTGTATAAGGAAACACTTTTTGCGGTTTCGTAAAGTATTCAGTGAAAATCTCATAATTTATTACTTGAAAAAGAATTTCCACTGACAATAACTAACTATTTAATATCTTAAATTCAAATAACCCATCAATTCCAGTAGTTTCAAATGAAGCTCGCTCATACAAATACGAATTTCTATCATTGCATTGCTGGTTCAAGATTTAATCATTCAGTTCCTAAGATCAAAACCATTTGCCTTTTCAAAAAAAGAACCACAAATATTTTCGTATGCCAAACCAAATTTCCTTTGTAGAAGATAAATCTGAACCATCTGGTTATATAGTGTTGTCAGTGTGAACAATATAATTTATGCTTATTTGATGAAAATAGAAATATGAAACCTCTCTGTTTCATTAGATTTTTTCCGATGTAAGAGGATGAATGCATGTGCACGATAAAACAACAAGTTAGCCAGAGGCGTACTAGCAAAGTGAATTTTTCTTGAAAGTTCTCTCACCATATGTCGATATGACAAAGTTTCTATAAGAAGACAACAAGGAATGAAGAATTTTTTTGGAGCTTAGGATACAGTTATTCTCTGGAAAGAAAGTTTTTGGCTTTCTACTACTCCATCTTGATACAAAAAAAGGATAAGGGAATCTTCCAAAGAAAGGAAGGAAGTAATCAATTTGCAAA
>WOGP01001608.1:0-18572 GCA_015342065.1 Leptinotarsa undecemlineata | reverse complement strand
GATGATTCTGCAACCGTGTTAGGAATCACACGTTAAAAGGTAAGACCTCGTTAGTCCTTAGCTCGCACAAGTTTCTCAACTTCAGAGAGTTGTCGTTCGTATGGGGGCGACAGCTGATTAACGGAAAAACAGATTTTAAACAGACAGATTTTAAACAGATTTCATTTTTCGTATCATTTTTAACAATAATTTTCATTTGATATCCATCAAATATGGGTGTATAAAAAATTAGTGCGGAAATGTCCGGCATATTGTGTTTAAACTGATGTCAGTGACAGTGAGCAAAGCCTTGACATTTGATCGAACTTGGCATGCTTTTTTTGTATTGGCTCTCCTTCTCTAAAAGTGATTCGACGATTCTCCGTAACACTTTTTTTCTCACTAATATGTAAATTAAGAATATTTTTGATGAATAATATTATACACGTAAATGTTGTAGGACGACTGCGAACTCTGTCGCCTTGGGCGACAAATCACAAGAGGCCGGACCTGTGCATCAGTATAGGGCTCTGATGATGTCACGATGATGTCATGATGCTGTCATGAATATCCGCTATATTATATGTATCATGGTGATATTCACAAATATTGAATGGGGCTCTGCCAAAGAAATACAATTCGTAAGTGGAGCTTTCCTATTCTTTGAAGACCTGGCGATTTATCTCTGCATCATGATAGTAACTGGGTTCTGACAAGTGATTGACATAAATTCTAAAGGTCAATATCTTGAACAATTGATATTTATTTAGCGGTATTTGTTTTGCAAAGAATAAATAAGATTTGCTCAAAAAATCGAAACTGATATCAATAACTATGCGAACTATAGAAGTCGTAACAGAGCTGAACTTTCCTCACATGCTTGTGTGTTCTATTATTGTGAATTCCTGAAATTCATTTTAAAGAGTAAGAATTGCAAAGGTCTCCCTTTAGGAATTTTTCAAGCATTATGAAATATCTCCCATCAACAGCATTTTCAGAGTATTAAACTCCTCCCCTGCTTCAAGATTTTTCCTCCACACCTGAACATGTAGGATATAGACTTGAGACAGGACAGATTTTTACTGGAAAATACTGAATTTAGAAGTTAAAAAATATATTCATATATTTATTATTCAATTGGTAATAATAATTAACAAAATCGTTCTGATATTCGAACACATCAGTGTTGAATTTGAATTGTATTTGAATGAGAAAAGCTTGGAACATTTTCTGTTATCTATAACATTTTATGATGATTACTGGCAGACATAATAAATGGATTAATTAATCTCAAGTTACCAGGCTGTACTAATCACACATTTTTGAAACAACCAAAGGGGAACAAATGAGTAGCATTTCATTTGAATTAGAGAATGTGAAATGCAATCAAGAATTTTTTATGTGCAACTTACTTTTCGAGATGGAAAATAAATAAAAAATATCAGTTATGTTAATTTTCAAAATATCGAAAAACATTAGAAACAGTTTTTCTAAATGCAATTTTAGCCCATACGCGAAATTTTTTATGATAATTTTGATTTTCTGTTTTTTTCTGTAAATGGAACACTGTTGTATAGTAAGACGCAACCTATATGGTAGGTTTCACAGTATATGGTATTATCTAAACTAGCGTTTCCTTTTTTGCCAGGGGACCCACCTTCATTGTGGAATTTTTTTCCGACCCACATATTAAATAATATTAAGTATAATCATTATTACTAATAATATTATCGTGAAAATTCACTACTGAGGAATACACCTCTAAAAAAATGGAAAAGATGATACATAATTGAAAATAAAATATAGTACGAAAAAATACTTTCAATTCAGAATCTCAAAACTAAACAAATAGGTACAAAAAATTAAACTCAAGTAATTAATGTGACTTGTGGAGCTGATGCTTACGATTTACAAGAGATTCTATATCTGGGTTTAAAGTTGAAATCTATAAGCGCAGGTCACTTTTAAGACTGGGTACATGAATCCACCTTTACATTTTATCAAAAATACCCCATGAAAGACACATATTCTACACCTGAAGTATAAGAGATTAGAAAGAGGGTGAGAAACAAGCAAAAGAGTTGAACAATAGTTACAGACATGGTAGGTATTCTAAAATTGTGGGCTGATATGAACAAACGGAGTACCAGACTCAAATAATATATGGAACTATAATCCCTTATAAAAAAGAGAAATTGGATGAGTTCAAGCAAAGAAAATAGTTTAAATGGTCATTGGAAATGTAACAGTTCGTGTGGAAAACCTATACATTGAAGCATTGACGGGTGATGCCATTGAAGCAGATATTTATTAAAATTTCCAGAAGTTGTACCAAATAAATGTAATCTGGTATTCATCTGGTAGTTACATAGACTATCCATTTTATAAAAGAAAAAAATGTCGTTAACTGGGTAGACTATGCGAAAAGGGTAATATTTAAAGAATTTTAAGGGGTGCCTATATACTCTCATAAGATTCATAATGTAACCAATTGGGCTAAACTTTTCTACATACAATTTCTGGTTGTCTTATGACTGTAACTAATGAAAAATACAATTTCCAGGAAGGTATTGTTGATTTCCTTCAGCAGGTACTTACTTAGTTCAGTTAGTTGAATCAAAACATCTGTAAGCCAAAATCCTAAAGTATATTAAAATAATTCTCATAATGAAATAAAAGCACTTACCTGGCAAGTAATTTCAGAAAACATCCTAATCCATGGACAGTAGCAACATCGGCATTGTACGTAACAGTCATTTTTAATTTACTTTAGCTTCAGGCGAGCATAACTTTTTCATTCCTGTACGTTTAACATATAAAATAATGAGGAAGTCGGCAATAACTCATATTCGCCAAAAACTTTCGTTGTCAGTTTACCAAGAATTTTAGCAAATGCAAATGGATGAGTAATACATAACTAAACTTACTTAAAAATGTAGTAAAACACTACAATAATAAAGATAAATGTAGGTTATGTTAAGTTTATGAGAGACCTAGTGAGTGGTGAGGTAAACAAAGAGCGTACTGTAAAATCTAAAATCCTACAAATTCTGCGAGTGACGTCACTGAGATGTTACGCAAGGCCAGTGGTAAAGACAGGACAGTATTTGCCTGAAATGCATATATTCTATTCAGTAGTTCAGGGAAAACATTCAATGAGAAAGTTCAGTAGTTGTTAAAAAAATTACCTATAAGCAGGACCATCCTCAGAAAGTGCATAGTGGAGAATAAGTACAAAGATCCATGAGTCATTTTTCTATAATTCATAAGTTTCAAAAAATTAATCTCCTCCACTTCTTCCATAGCAGGATTTGCCAAATACTAATTGGAAAATATGTACTTTTCTGACTGATACCATAATGACTTAGGGTAAATATTCGTTTTGAGGGCACCCGGCGTTGAAAAAAATATTTGAGTGTACTTACGTATTTTGATGGGTAGGTTACGAATCCGAAAGAAAAAAGCGGCGCTCTTCCTAATTTACAAAGTTACGGCCCTTCAAAGTTCAGAAAAGCCTTCATTTTCACAAGATAAACTATTTAAAAACACAAGCATTTATTCATTTGGTCACCTTTACACCTTATTCCTCCTTCTCTGACACTTTTCACTTCAACAATCAACATTTTCCAATAAAAATGTTAAAAAATGTATAGAGCTGCTGTTTGGCTGCTTTTCTTCATATTTTACATTTTTAAGGTTAATGGCATAGATGGTACGACTGTTTTTTTATAAGAAAAATGTTGATTGTTGAATTGAAAAGTGTCAATTGAAGCTAACAATTTTTATTTAATAGAAACGAATTCGTAATTGATGAGAAACGCCGTAATTTTGGGAATAACCATTTATTGCAATATAACTAGTATTTTACAGTTATCAAGCTTATTGAAGACAGTTACAAATATGTCTTTTGAAATATTCGTTGCGTATGCAGAATAATACCGCAAACAGGCAATTAAATAAAACCAGAGCCCAAAAACTAGAACCGGTCTGATTACCTATATGCGGTAAAAACTGCAGAGAAAGACAGAAAGCTAATTCTCATTCGACGATCGATGTCGAAAGTAGCTTTGTAACAGACCGTCGGCAAGAATTCTTGTTGCGAAAACTTCTGAGAACTTTGGCGTGGAATAATATTAAAAGCTCTACTGTGAAATAAAAGTCTAGTGCAAATTCAAGTCACCTACAATTTTATCAATAACATAAGTCCAATGATTCTAAATTATCAGATAATAATTACAAAAGTACCGAGTAACCACTAGAGAAATCTAGAACGATCGTTACCGATATATAAGGCCCGCTTCACGTCCACAGATGGCAGTTGAATTTAGAATGTGAATCGAGCGGTTAAACAAGGAATTCAAATAGTTAAGATAAATTAAGCGTTAGTTGCTAAGTGTTGAATATAAATTAGTTTGTGATATTGATATATTGTTAGAAATAAATTTGTTTAAGATACTTAATTCTTTAATTTGCTACAATAGGAAAAACTCGTATATTTTTTTAAGTTAGTCTCAGAACCACGTATTCAACATCGAGAACAAGGTAAACATATATTTATATTAAGGTAGTTATCGACATTCCCATCAATTATGAAAAATCTAAGGAGAGAAATTACACATCCTGTCAATCAATGTGAACTATAATTTAGTTTTCATTCTCCTAATATACAACTTGATTCCCGAATGGATTTTTAAAAACAGTTCCTCATGAGATCTTACTTAGTATGGAACTTTAGAATGTTTTTCATATCCGTGTTTTGAATTATTCTTTTTTTATAAAATATTCTCTTAAGATCATGAACACATCAACGATTTACATGGTCATTCTACTATCAAAACATGTGATTGGATTTGATAATGAAACCATGTTCATATCAGATTTCTTCTTCAATCATAAAGTCTCTTTAACTTTGAATGTTTGTTGGGAACAAGGTAGGTTTTTATTACGAATATACTACTCTGTTAAAAAAGTAAGGTCTTTTCGAAGAAGTCCCCTCAGATATAATATACTTGTGTCAGCTTTTTCCCAATTCTCGAAGCAGCTCTGACATGCACTTTTTTGTATGTCTTTAAGCTCTCTCAGGGGGCAAATCTGGTGAATATGGTGGCTAAGGAATGATTATGGTGTTCCAATGAATTGATGGATGTAGCCGTTACTACGTGGTAGGAGATCATAATGAAAAGAGAAATAAAAAATTTCTATGTTTTTTACCACTTTTAATTAAAAGTGGTAAAGAACATAGAAATTTTCATTTCTCTTTTGATTACGGTGTTGTTGATCGTACGAACATGTGGCAAGAACTCCTGATACACTACACCACGGTATTGAAAGAAAACAGTCTGCAAAAAACCTTGACATTTGATCGAAATTAGCGTCCTCCGTTTTGAGCAAAATTGTATGGCATCAGCCAATCGATATGCCGACATCTTCAGCAACTTCTCTAATAGTGAATCAACGATTCTCCATAAGCACTTTCTTAATTTTCTCAACATTTTACTTTCAAAGTTCGTTCACAACAAATGTTTTTTGGAAATACTCAGAAAGGGTTAATTTTCAAATAATGTATTCAACTCAATCAAATTTTATATCGCGTTGGTAAGTGGTTTAACCATATTCACATTATCAATTGAGAAAAGGGGTACGATCAGTCAAATTGGGCCCAAGAGATATCATGTTTTTTGTATAAAAATGTCTGCTTTATATATTCTACATCTCTATTTGATTTTCTTCGCCACTAGACAAGATTATGTCATTCCTGAAATCCAATTTTCGATCTGAATGTCCAAAGATGATAAAAATTCGACAAAACGTTACATCGCAAGAACTGGAGAAATTTTTTCGACATTCTCCAACCAGTAACTGGTTCATAATGGACTTCATCAATTGCAATAATGTTGATTATATTCTAAATCATGTAAGTCCTGTAACTAGTAAGTAATTTTGTGTTTAAAGCTTTATAATTTTCAGATGAACGTGTCCAACCTGTTCAGGTACCCACTGAAACATTTATTTTTATTAGACATCAGCTCCTACTATAGATTCTTAGGCAAAATAAAATATTGTGATGTTTTTCCGATGAGCGAAGTTTTCGTTGCGGTTTTTGACCATTTGGAAGTGAATATATACCAACCTTACAAAATTAGAACGCCAGAAAGTTTGAGTAAGAATTTTAAATTTCGTTTGTTGAATACATGCATATACATCATTCACAAAGCCTTAACCTATATTATTCACTTCTCGGATATTTTATATTATGCTGGTGTTCACATTGTCTCATTCTGAAAGATCTCGAAGATTCACCAGAATATGAATATTACTGGAGTATTATCCCAACACCAAACCGTTATTTTTAACACCTCGGCACCTGTTTCGATCACCAAGTGATCATCATCAAGAGGAATGTTAAACAGTTTAATCTTACTGTCATATTGTTAATTTTTTCAGCTCTCAATCACTACTTGCATAAGCATTTACATTTTTACATGTTTACAAAACCGCGACATGTATTACGTTATACAATACCATCTTCTGGCGTCACTTCTTCAGGCGTCGTGTTCTTCAGGCGTCGAGTTCTAGTCAGTCAGTTCTATTATACATTTCTGTGTTGAATTCGTTTCGGTTTAGCTCTCCCATGATCGTTTAAATTTTTCAAGATGATTTCTATGTGTTGCACAGAAATGCATATGAAAATGTGAATATTACTTGCAACTGCCATGTTAGGGGCCCGAAATAGCCCATGTTAGCAAGTTAATTCACATTTTCCAACGCCGTTGTTACTTCAGATCCATATCCATTTGTGTTAGTGGAGGAGTTGGTTAATTTTCCGTTAACCACAAACACAGGTAAGCACTGAAATCAGTTTATTCCTTATTCTCGGGTTGTGCAGTCCTTTACATTCATCTATTAATTTACATTTGTTGCTGAAACCGATACAAAATCTACTAGACTACAGCATAAATGCAGGCATCGGTTTTCTCTAAAGAGATAAATGTCTCCGAACCGGAAATAATAATGTCAGGACAGAATTCAGATTTCTGATTCGACAAGTTTGTTGGGGGTTAAGATGGACTCCAACATGTATTGGCACAATCATGTCGCTGTAATTGCAAAACCGGCTTCTCAAAAGCTTGGAATACCGTTCCGAACCAGAAAACTGTACACACCTCAGATACCTTCAGGGGAGGTGTTCAAGTGACTTGGCACATTTGATGCCACCAAGAGCGGTACATACTATAAATACGCGACGGACTGTGACTGCTCATCGTTTTGAGGTTCAACTCAGTACACCTCGAACTTCACTGCTTAAGAACTCTTTCATTTGGAGAACTGCGTGCATGTGGAAAGCACTTCCTGAGAACGGTTTACCAAATGATTCAAACCCAACTTGGATCACTACTTTCGCACAGGTAAAGCTTTTAGAGCGCCTTAAAGCAAACAGCTTTTGATATAACTGATGAAGAGAAAATACTTTTTTGCTATTTTTAATAGTAGGTAATATCTATAATGATGGATCATTACTGCTATTATACCGAAAGAATAACAGTCATTATTTTTCCTAGCATTGGAACACTATGGAAATTGGTCTTCCCAAAGTGGATTAACGTACTTTTACAAAAATATCCCAACTACTAGCAGGCGACGGAACTTCCATAAATCCGAAGTTTTCGTGAGCGTGGTAGTAAATAACAACAAAAGTTTGGATGTGGGCAATTTCGATGATTTTGCGTAGGTTGAAGACATTTTCTTGCTCATTAACTACGAGACAGAGGTATCGGATTTCAGAATTCATTTTCAGGGAAGCCAAAGCTGATGAGCCGTACTTTTTTCAAGATTTTCCTAACGTTTACAGCTTGCTACAGTATATCAATGCATCTTTTACATTTAGAGTATTCACTTCTTACGGATATTTGAACGAAACTACAGGAAAATTTGATGGAATGGTCAACTACCTGTCTGAAGGAAAAGCTGATATTGCTGGTAAGTGTTCCCAGGTAACAACATACTTGTATTCAATTATGATAATTTTTGTAATCCAAATTCCTCCAAAATATACTCAAAATACGTTCAAAGTAACCACATTCAGTTTTTTCTTTCATTTCACATTCAGCCTCATTATATGACAAATGAAATTCATATGATTTTTGATTTTTATATAAATGATTTATGAACGATATTTATACATTTGAAATATTTGAAGAATCCCCTGGAATATTTTATTTATATATAACTTTGTGACAATATATTAGATATAGTATAAAAACATAGCCACCCATATAATAGAAATGGTTGATATTTCACGGTAGCTACATTAAAAATAAAATTTATCCAAGAACAATATTAGAGCAGAGATTTCCGACATTCGAAGTAATAATTTCTCTTAGCCATTCTGCACAATATTATTTACAAATGCCTCTGATAAAATAAACTTTCTAATTAATACCATGATAGATTTCTGTCAATAATTCCACATTGGGAAAAATATGTTTCATGATTTCCGAAAAAGAAATTGTACTTATATATTTTACCAGTTCCAACTAAAATCATATAGTTCATTCTCTTTCGCGTCGTATAAATATACTGTGTTTGAGTGGAAAAAATATCCTAGCTACATCACAGAAAAATCAAATGGCGGTTCGACGTGGGTGCTTTGTTCACTCTCTCTCTCAATAGACCGATGTGTGAGTCGGTGGTTCAAGCCGCAGGCTAAGAGATCGTTTTTCACTTGGTATCGTCCAACCCGTGTTAGGAATCACACAAAAAAAAGTAAGACCCCGTTAGTCCTTAGCTCGCACAAGTTACGACTTCTGAGGGTTATCATTCGTAGGGTTATCGTTCATAAACGTATATTTTTTAACATATACTTACTTATATGTTGAAAAATATACTAACTATACTAACACTAAAAATGGTATTTTCTCACGAAAATTCAATTGGCCTTGATATCTTGAACTAGACTATATTTACCACTAATAGAGTTATTTGGAAATAGATGGTTGAGGCATTTTTGTTTTAGGAACAACTCTATTTTTGACGGAAGAACGCCACAAAGTGGTTGAATTCATCAAAACGTTCGATTCGTGGGGATCCAAATTCATTTTGAAAAAACCGTCGATGTCTTATATTGAAAATATTTATTGGATGACATTCACTAACAAAGTGTGGATTGCGTCCATTTTAATTTTAATACTTTTTGGCACATTTCTATTTTATTTGTTGAATTGGGAAAAGAGAAAAAGCCAGGTGAGTGTTACGTTTATACTGTCCTAAACTAAACCATTTAAAAAGACTCATTTTCAGAGCGGAAGAAGAACCTTCACCGTGAGCGATATTACTCTGATGTCTTTCGAAGCCGTTTGTCAGCAAGGTAGGAAAATTCAATGTACCATTTTCAATATTTTTTTTATATATATTGGAAGCTCTCATACAACATACTTACATGTATTAGATATTTCTAAAGCCAGAAGAAGCTATTTTGTACTGGTTTCCATGTGGTATTAACCCATTCCGTCTTCAAACTCTAAATTTTCAGCAAATTTCTTTCCTTTACAATTTCGACTCTCAACATATCTTGATAGTTTTACCTGCTTCTTGACAAAGCCTAAGGGCATATAATAAAATTCAAATAATTAAAAATTCAAACAAATAATTCAATAAGTTACTTTTTTACCCCCTCTTTTTAAACAATTTTTGTCTCAACATCAGTTAGTTAAAAACATGATTACTAATATTGATACGAATATTTGAATTGTATTCTTCGATTTGTGTAAAGCATTTGATACTGTACATCATTATATAAGTTTGCATAGAAAATCAAAAAAGTTCCATAAGAGAAATAAAATGTTGGGGTACAGCAAGGATCTAATCTTGGTTCGCTCTTTTTTTTTAATATACATCAACTCATTAACAAATTTTCCTCTGAAGGGACCAGATGTCACAACATTTATTTTCTCTTCGGATAACTTCGACAAAATTCATGATGATATAAAAACAGACATTAAAACATTTTCAGGTTGGCTACAAGATAATAAATCAACTCTAAATTTCCAAAAATCTTCGTATATGAATATTTCTAAAATTGTATTGAACAGTTGTACTAATTCTATAATTATTGATAAGAATTCAATAAGTTTTTCCAATTCTACCTACTAAGTTCTTAGGATTATATACTGATGAAAAATTATCGTGGACAAAACATATTGAAATTATTCGAAAAAAGTAGCACCCTCATTGGTATTTTATTCAAAATCAGGAACTATATTCCTCTTAAATTTTTGAAAAATGTGTACTTGTCAGTCTTATATAGGTACTCACAACTGCATTATCTGGGGATAGAAAGCTTATCTATTGTTATACAAAAAAATGTGGGAATCTTCCAAAGAAAGGAAGGAAACAATTTCAAAAATGTAACTCTATACAAAGAAGTACCTTTCGGACTCAAACTGGAAGAAATGCCCTCTAAAAACAACTACTTCTGTTTAAAAATTTGTTTTTCCGTTAATCAGCTTTCATATAAACATTGAATAACAAGAAATAAAAATACTTTTGAAACAAATACTTTTATATGAACTCAAAATTATACAAAAAACACTTTCCTCTACTCAGTTTGTATTCCAAACATTCGTTATGAAATTGAATCAGATATCATTCACAGGATTGCTACACAATATAGTAAATGGAAAAATGCCCACATTTTTGTTTAAAGATGGAGAAGTAGAAAGCCAAAACCTTTTTATTCCCATTGTCAAGCTTATTCGAACAATCACAAGTATGGCTTCTACATACTTGTATAAGCTACTAGCATCACATAATTTTCTTAATGAAAATCCTTCATTAAGTCATTTATTATAACCCTGAAGAATATATTAAATAGAATATTCACTTTATTTTAATCTCTGAGAAATAATTTTCAGGAACTTATATTGACTCGGCTACTTACTCTGGGAGACTAATGATTTTTATGTTGTTCACTGCATTCATGTTTCTTTATGTGGCCTATTCAGCATATATTCTAGTCCTACTTCAATCGACAAAGCCCATATCTTCGATTCGAAGACTGGTTGACAGCAGAATTGAATGTGGGGGGTTAAACATAAGCTTCATGATGCCATATTACCATGTAAGTAATGAATCCTCTTGAACCACCACTAAATAACTTAGGGAAAGTTGGATATGGAAGACGTATATCATGAAAGTATAGTTGGATCTTTTGCAAAAAAAATCTCTGGATTACTCTAGTAAGATAGTTGATGTTGGTTAATGACTAAGATATAAGGAGGGGCGAAGGCATTCTAAATTCAATATATATTTAGATACTTCAGCATTTGTATTGAATAAAAGTAAGAAATATATTGTTTTAATAATAATACCGATAATACTAATTTATTTATTTTTTTTATTGAAAAGTATGCTTTATTAGAACTATGAAATATTCATCAATTAACTGAATTTATTTTATAAAAAAATCACCTCCAAGGTGCGACTTCATTCTTTCCTGTTCATAAAAGAGATAATTCTTTCCACTCACACGTGTGAATTGTAGTATTCATATCACATACCAGTGTACAAGTGTCTGCAATATGCTGTGTAATGCCGGTGTAAGTAGTGCCACTTTGATTCGAAAGTGCATATAGACTATAACGACAAGGAACCACATTGTCTGCTGCATAATTGATAACATCTAATCCTTCTGAAGGAAAATCAATGGCAACATTCAATTCGCCTCTGAATATTTCCTTTCGAGAGAATCTTTTTGAATGAATTACTAAAATACGGGGAAGCTTATAGATTGATAGGGAATTTGTGCATTTTATCCGTTCCTTCCACCTCGAATACGTCAGTTTTTCATCTCCATCCAGAGTTTCCTCTCTTTCTCAAACATTGCGATAATCTCAATTGGCCATCAGTTCTTTGTGGTATGGGGAAAGACATCCCAAAAAGGATCGAAGTTTACTGATGAGTGTCCACAATCTGTGCACTTCATAGTTGATTTTAATTGACAAAAGAAATTGTCTACAATCTCAAATATCGCAGCTGTCGCTCAATTTTTTTTAAATTTCCGTTAAGATCGGTTTGTGCTTCTCAGTAATTCTATTAACTTCCTGTGAACTCCTGGGTGTTGTGATAGGGATAACCCATGAATCGGGAGGCAAATCTTTGAATATGACTTTAAAAGTAGACTTTCTACTTTATCAGATGAATCTTCCCACCACAATCCCTCAATAACTACTGCGAACGCTTCGATTGAAGCACCAAAAAAGGACCATGTTTTATGTATGATGGTCAGCGGCCGGTGTGATCAACTATAACTTTCTGCAACGGGGCTAAACCATCACAGCAGTGACCTATTGTGAGGAAATCGACGGAATGTACCGAAAATTACATCAGCAGCAGCCGGCACTGCTGCGACAATACCCGTCCAACGTTTCACAAATTACCGTCCAAAAATTATACAAATTAAGTGTCGAAATTCTGCCTCACCAGCCATACTATCCAGACCTCTCGCCAACCGACTGCCATCTTTTCAAGGACTTCGCTAACTTTCTCATCGGTCGACTTCATCAAATCTATATTGAAAGATAGCAGATTAGAGTTGCACTACTCTCTTATTTTAACAATATCTAGTGCTATTTTATTTCAAAGATTATTTTCATTGATGTCATTGTGGGTAGTTGTATCTTCTTCAAAAATTGTGAAGATTCCCTCAGAATCAATATAAGTTAGATAATTAAAACATAACAAAAACAATACTGGTCCTAATACCTAGCCTTGAGGTACTCCGTGTCTGACAGAGACAATATCTGACAGCGTGTCAGTTCTCACAACTTGGGTTCGTTGACTCAGAAATGATTTCACCCAGTTGCGGCTTTGATTTCTGACTGAATTAATCGACTTGTGTTATGTTGGCAAAATTGCACTGACTCAAATGGCGTTTATTTCGATGAAATTGAATACGTTTTCCCTAAGATATTACAGTTTGAAGTACACTCATAAAAACCGACAAAACTTTTGAAAGAACCTAATAGGTATTAAAATCTTTAATGGTGCCTTGGTTATTTAAAAAGTGTATGGGTATTGTCTCTGATAAAATTCAATAACTGAAATGTTCTTTTTGATCTAGTCTCTAGAAGCATTTATTTTATAGGACTAATCATGAATTAAAAAATGTGAAGCATATGTTGTAGGTTAGTTAGTTTTATATGTTCACTTGAAACATTTGTTGACAAAGCAATCACTCATATGGGTGAAATTATCAAATAAATTGATCCTTCAATGTCAAACAGATTTTAGAAAATTTTTTTTAACTTTTGTTACAAATGCTATAATACTTTCTGGCATAGTTTTAAAGATTGCTTTTCGTCTAATTTTCATCATATGTTCATCCCATAGTACAGATTTGACCTGTTTATGAATTTTCTTGTTTATCCAGTTATACTTTTCCAGTTCTCTTCCTTCCTTGTAACTTTGCATGTAATCGATCCTAATAAATATTAAAATTCAATAATAGTCATATTAATAGCTTTTCACCTTGACTTATATAAAGTACAGTGTACTCGAAAGAGTACACTGTACAAGTTTTTTATGAACTCCTAATAGTATATTTACTTTTTCACAATGTCAACATAAAATTTCAATTCCTACCCTTAATTCACAACCATATAAAATGCTAAAAATTTGTGGTTTCAGCTAACCAAAGATGAAGCGTTGAAAGATTTGTACAGTAAAAAAATTCACCCCAATCAGTTTTTCACCCTAGAAGATGGACTGAGAAAAGTCCAGGATGGAAATTTCGCATTTCAAGTTATCCTCGGTCCAGCATACAACTACATCCTGAAAACTTACACGAATTATGATATATGTAAATTGCAAGAGCTCTCTGGATTCATGAACGTAAGTATCTTTTTTATTGAAAGTTGAATTTGAAATACTATCTTTCCTATTTCAGGCTAAAATGTATGTAGCTGTTCCAAAAAGTTCTCAGTATAAGAAAATCTTCAAAATAGGGTAAGCACGAGCAACTCCTTAATTTTTTTTTACAAAATTATGTTATTATTTCAGACTTTTGCGTGTTGAAGAAAGTGGACTACAAATCAGAACCAAGAATCGCGTCTCTATGAAACCGAAGTGCTACAATGAAGGGGGAAATTTTCAGTCAGTCAGAATTTACGATTGTCATTCAGTATTCCTACTGTATTTACTAGGAATAATCTTATCCTTAGTTATTCTTTCGATAGAAAAGTTGCTGGCAAAGTATAGTGGGAAAAATCGTTGAAGTTGACTGCAGTTTTCAATTATGTAGTTTCTTAATGACAAATTAGAAGAAAGTGCACCTAATAATTCTTCTCATTTTCATTAGATAGTACACTTTGTGAAGCTAAACAACATATATACTGATTTCTTCAATAAAAGTCAATGGTACATTTGCACCAGCTATACCTACCTGAGAGTTTAAAATCTGTTTCTCCGTTAACCAGCTGTCGCACCCCTACGAACGACAACCCTCAGAAGTCGAAACTTGTGCGAGCTAAGTATTAACGAGGTCTTGCCTTTTAACGTGTGATTCCTAAACGGGTTGTACGATAGAAAGTGAAAATGTATCGTTCAGACTCACGCAAACTATCTCAGCAGATAATTTAATTTGGAGTCAAATCCTTGCTTAGTAACTTTATATTCCTTTAGGATCCATCTTCGGTCCTTTCTTGTTTGCAACTCATATATATGATTTTCATGAATACATGAAATCTGAAAAAATCTGACAAAAAAATATTGAAGATTATAATCTTTCATGACTGAACATAACTGTGTGAAAGCATTTTCAGGGTTTTTTGGCCGTGGTCTGTAGGTTTTTATGCCTGGCATAGCATACACACAAAAAATATATACAAAAGAACTCTGAAGATTCACAATTGAAGTTATTTGGTCCAAAAACTATGAGGAATACAGTTAGAGAATTTCGTTCTATGAATAGTGGTTGGGATGTGAATTTAGATATACAAAAGTCAAGTATCTTTGCAAAAACTCTCTCAATGTATGTGGCGGCTATAATACATTTACAAAGAATACAACAGTTTGAATTAAAGGGGTTATATTTTTAGGAGTAATTAATTTTTGGTAAAGAAAGTTTATGGCTTTATACTACTCCATCTTGATACAAAAAAAGGATAAGGAAATCTTCCAAAGAAAAGGAAGGAAGTAATAAATTTTAAAATAAATAAATCTATACATGGATGTGTAGATCATGCAAAGAAGTAACTTTAAGACACAAGAAAGTCCTCCTGAAACAGCTACTTTAAACATTGAATTACACGAAAGAAAAAAATTATTTCGAAACAAATACTTCTATATGAACACTGAATTATACAGAAGATACTTTTCTCTATTCAGTTTGTATTTCAAACATTCGTTGTGGAATAAAAATCAGATATCATTCACATGAGTTCTACTTTAAATGAATGCTAAATTATGATATAGTTTTGTCAGAAAATGCTATACCACATATTAGCGCCCCCAGAAAAATTCCTTTGGCTTTGAAAGAGAAAGCTAAAATTGGACGAAATTGTAGCTCACAATATAATTTCACCTGTGACTGAGCTAACTGACTGGGTATATCTAATTGTTGTTGTTTCAAAACCCAATGGCGATATTAGAATTTACAGGGACCCATAAAACTCAACCAGTACATCAAACGGGTAATTTTTGAAATTCCCACACAGGATGTGTTATTTTCCCAATTAGTTGGTACTGAATATTTCAATCTTTTAGAGGCTTCATCAGCCTTTCTTCAGTTGCCATTAACTTCAGAAAGCACATTTCTGTGTACAATCACCACCTTTTTTGGTAGATATCGATACCTCAGACTACCATATGGAATATCTTCAGGCCAAGATATTTTTCAAAGATGTATCTATGAATTCTAGATGGCACTCCAGATCAGGTAGCATCTTTTGATGACATTTTGGTATACGGTCGTACACTTGAAGAACACAATCATAACCTAAAACTTTATTACAGAAAACCAAAGTAGTGGACTTACGCTCAATCGTGAAAAATCACAGTTCTGCGTCAGAAAAATGAAATTTTTGAAAAATATCATCAGTGACAAATGAATGTCCTCTAATAATAATGAAACCCGTGCCATCCGTGAGATGAATCCACCAAAGTGCAAAAAGGATTTGCAACGTTTCGTAGGAATGATAATATACCTTTCAAAATTCATTCCTAATCTCTCAAATGAAACGAATACATTGTGAAAACTCGTGAGTGACAAAAACGAGTGGGTCTGGACTTTGAACGAACAAAAATGTTTCACTCGTTTGAAACAATTGAGTTCTGATGCGAAATCATATTTTGATCCTTCAAAATATGTAGTACTTTCCGTTGATGCTGGATCATACGGCCTCTGTGCTTTCGTTAGTCAAGATAATCAGCCTAACGAGTTCGCAAGTATTTCGTTAACTCCATCTCAGCAACAATACAATCATATCGAAAAAGAACTCTTGGCCATTGTTTTTGAATGTGAGCGATTCAGATACTATTTATTTGGCTTGAGTGGATTTAAAATTGAAAGCGACCACTTGCAATATAGATTCACACTAACGTTTGTTCAAGGAAAAAATATGCAAATTCCTGATACATTGAGTCGTGATCCAATCGAAGAAACTATAAATACGGACTATCTAGAAATAAATTTGAAGGTAGTTTTTGTAATAGCAACCAGACTAGAGAATGAAAAAAGATTACAAGAAGCAATCATTGATGATCTTGAACTCCAAAAAGTTGAATATTATATCTTAAACGGGTGGCCAAAACACAAAACTAATGTTCAGTGGACAATAAAGAAGTACTGGGATATCACAAATGATATATTTTCATACAAAGATGTGCTTTTTTATAAAAAGCGACTTATAATTCCACGTAGCTTCTGACAAGAGTTTTAGAACTTGATGCATCAATCTCATCAGGGTGTAGTTGCCTGTAGAAAACGAGAGGAGGAGGCCATTTATTACCCTAGCTGGTCTAGAAATATTGAAAAGTTTGTTCTTTCTTCTCCGTTATGTCAATCATACATTAAATCTAACCCTAAAGGACCTTCAATGCCACACGACATTCCTAGCCTTCCATGACAAAAAATTGGTATAGATTTTAAATCTATTGGTACCCAATATTTTCTTGTTGCCGTAGATTACTCCAACAAATTCAATGTTGTACATAAAATAACTAATAAAACAGGAGAAACCGTGATTTCTACTTTGAAGAATGTATTCTCAGCAAACGGACTACTTCAAGACATTTTTTCAGACTGTGGACCTCCTTTCATGTCCTATGAATTTCAACAATTTGATAGAAATTATGACATCATATTGTCAACATCTAGTCCATACTACCCAAAATATAACGGAATGGTTGAAAGAGCCATCGAAACTGTCAAGAGCTTACTTACTAAAACCATACAAGATGGAAGGGATCCATTTTTGGCAATTCTCAATTTTAATACCACGCCAAAACAACATTTACGGGCTCTTTGTGATCTTCTCATGTGACGTAAACTGAGAGCAACATTGCCAGTAAGTCAACAAGTTCTTGCGCCAAGATATTCTATTCACGGTATAAGAGAGAAACTGAAGTGCCTTCAAGAAAATCAAAAGAGTTACTATGTTGTTGGCACCAAAAAACTCAACGATTTTCAATACAATCAGTTAGTATTAGTTCAAGAAAAATGTTGGAAATGGAAACAGGGAACTATTTTGAATAAAACGGGCCCCAATGATTATAATGTTGAAGTTGATAATGCTCATTATCGTCGAAATAGGTAACACCTTAGACCATTACGAAAATCGACATCTCCTACTGAAAATCCTCAACAAATTATCACAAACAATGAAGAACTTCCCGAACTGAAATGTGAAATTGGTATCCAAAATACTCAGTCCACAAATGAAATCACAACTAGAAGTGGACGAAAAGTTAGAGCTCCTGATAGAATAATCTTGTGATTTTTTTTTCTTTTCTTTTCTTCTCCACACATGATACTACCGATTTTTTCATCATATTTGATAAGACTGCTTCAACAACTCTTAATTGTGATATGTGTCGATATACAGTGTGTCCAAGATAAGGATCCTAAGCATAGGAATCTCAGTACCTGTTGGAGATACAGCTTAGGTTAAATTAGGGAAAAGTTGTGTTCATTAAAGCTTATTTACATGCCGTTTAGAAACTTGAAGAGTTTTCATGGCCTGCTGAGATATTTGGGAAAAACGAGAATTTGACAATATCAATTTTATTTTTTTCTGACTTTATTTGAAAAGATATTAAAAAACGAATAACACTTTTTCATTGGCACTTTCAAGGTACTACACGATGGTATTTTTAGTTTTTATATCCGACGTTTCGTTTTCAAAAAACCATTATCAACTTTATTTTTTTAAATAGCCCGAAAAAAAAGTACACCCTGTATCTGATTCCATTTTTTTATTATTCAACGATGTAACACATGCCATTGTTTTCTTTTTAGTTTAAGGGAAAATTGCATTTTTTCTATTTTTAAAATGTATTTTTAAGTAGGTTAATAATGATTTTTTTAAAGTAATGAAAAC
>WOGP01001607.1:0-18575 GCA_015342065.1 Leptinotarsa undecemlineata | reverse complement strand
GACATCTACCGGTTTCGGTACTAATCCGTTCTTTTCTGTGGCGTTCGTCGATCGCATTCCTACGCGGCATTTGAAATAAACGGTCAGGGCCGGCTTCTGATTCATTACAATAATATCAAACTAGTATCATTGGATGTAAAAAACATGTTTCCTAACATTCCAACAGACGAATGTCTCGTGAAATACATATTAGATAAGAGTAATACAAATCCATATATAACTACACCGAATTTTGCAATCTCCTGGATACATGTCTGAAACAAAATTTCTTCAAATATAATAATAATTTTTATCTACGAAACTCAGTCTCCCTATGGGCTCACCATTAAATCCCATTTTGGTAGTACGCACTAGAAAATACCTGCATTCTTAATAACCCCCTTTCTCAGAAACATATTGTGTTCTGGTTTAGATATGTTGATGACGTACTGGTTGGTTTTAATGGTCCGAACAGACAAATTAATCAATTTTTTAATTTTCTCAATAGTCTGCATAACAAAATTAAATTCACAGTAGAAATCTACCAAAACAGGGAGCTTAACTTCTTCGATTTGAATATTTCAAGAGTCAATAATGGTTTTCAATTCAATGTCTACAAGAAAAACACGTTTACATATTGTACAATTACCTTTGACTCTTTCATTCCACTTTCACATAAGATATCCGCATTTAGGTCGATGGTACACAGAGCTTTCGCAATCCCTTTACTAGAAACGAATTTCTAAGATGAACTAAAAATAATTAAACAAACTGCAGTAAACAATCAGTAATAATAATTGAGGCAGAACTCTGTTTAATGCAACTCCCGATATAACCGACTTTTCAAATTTCACATTTTACTTTTATACTAGATAATGGGGTTAAACCCGAAACCGGTTATATAAATAAAATCAACTAGTGGTAATTTGGCAAAAGTGTTTTTATTCATTTCATCAAAGTGATCATGAATTACTACAAAATAAACAAGTCATCAATCACACATATTCTTTAGAACAACTGTAATTATTATATTAAACAATTATAAAAATACAATTGTGTAAAAAAGGAAATCGATTTTTGATTGTTAGAAACTGAGGTTTTTACTTTAGAATATAATTTGGAAATAGTGACGATATTTTTATTTGCAATTTTTAACGTTTTCGTTTTCAAAGATATTAATTAACATTGGAGTAAGTTCACGTATATATGGTAATGATTTGAAAACAGGTGTTACTCTATTTTGTATTGAGACTGTTTATCATCTCCAACAACAGGCATTTTCAATTGCTTTTGCTCAGTTGTTAATCGATATATAAACCGGAAAATTTTGTGGGATTTTGGGAGATGATTTACTTTTATAATATATAATTTTCAATATAAAACTAAATTAGCCTGAATGAGCCCATTGATATTTTGCAATTGAAATTCAATCCAAATTACAGTCTCAACACAAAATAGGGCAATACCTGTTTTCAGATCGTTACCATATATATGTGAACTTACTCCAAAGTTGATTAATATATTTAGGAACGAAAATATTGAAATTGCAAATGAAAATATCATCACATCACTTGAATCGAATGTAGTTTATTAAATCATGTTTAGATTGTCAGAAAAAATATATTGATTGACCAGACATTTAGGAATCTCAACAGACACATCATTTCTCATAAGACCCCTGATAATAATTAAGCATTTCATCAGTTCGGACTTCCATTGTCTAATATAATATAAATTGATTTGAAATCCCTGAAAAAAATTAAAAAGATTAACCGAAAATAACAATTTTATTAAACAAAAAACTGAAAGTACAATTATTTTCGGTTAATCTATTTAATTTTTTTTTCAGGGATTTCAAATCAATTTATATTATATTAGACAATGGAAGTCCGAACTGATGAAATACACCACGAAACCTTGTCAACCACCTTCAAACACATAATTAAGCAATTTTCACAAATACAATTTTTATTCTAGAAGCTCTTCACTAACACCGTAGCTTCATCGATAGTAATGTAGTAGAATGTAATGTAGTAAAATTAATTGGTGGTAGTAATTAAAAAAAAATATGGAAACTTCTTAATTATATACATGTATGGTGTTATTAATTTTCAGTGACTTTATATAAATTCATGTGCTTTATCAGAACATGTTAACTAGCATGATCATCGAATGGATTACAATAATATCAAAATTTTGGATATCGAGAGTAACTTGTATAGAAATGGTACATATAAATGATGAAGAAAATTCAGTGAACAAACGAACTGATGCGAATAACCTCAGTCGAGTATACACATATTGAGTTGTTTGAAAAGTTTTGTCTGTTTAAATGTCATGTGTTTTTGTAGCTCCGTATCTCAGTTAAGATTCATTCTACTGTGTCGTATATACTGATCGATAAAGAATTTTATACTCTATACGTTGATGCTTTTAATTTTTTTTTTATTTTTGCCTCTTTCGAGTTTAATACTATATGATTTTGAGTGATTTTCTACCAATTTTTCTCCGTGAATTCAAAATGAGCCAAAGCTTTGCTGAAACAGACTAAAAAATTAACCAGACATTTGGCAATGATAGTGTTAATGAACGCACTTTTCGACGTTGATTCGTGAATTTTCATTCCGAAAATTTTAGCCTCAAAGACAAGCCCCGAAGTGGCCGACCTATAGTAATCCATGTGGAGACCTATTATGAACGGTACAAGAGATGACGGAAGAATTGGTAGTCAGATCCCATGCTACTTTTGATGGTTTAAAAAGTATTAAAAATGTCAAGAAGCTTCAAAAGTGGGTGTCCCATGATATGAAGGATCGACAGAAATTGTCACGTGTCAGTTCTTTGCTTTTGCGCAGCCATCGGATGATGTGATGAAAAGTGAATCCTGTTCGAAAGTGTTCAGGAAAGTGGTTGGACATCGATGAGCCAACCAGGCACTTCCCAAAGGCGAAAACCCACCGAAAAAGGACCATGGTTACTGTATGGTGATCAGCGGCTGGTGTGATGCACTACATCTTTCTGCAACCGGGCTTATTGTGAGAAAATCGACGCAATGTACCGAAAATTGCGTCAGCAGCAGCCAGCACTGGTCAGTAGAAGAGGCCGGATCCTGCTCCACGACAAGGCCCGTCTACAGGTTTCACACATCCGTCCGAAAAAAAAATTGAGCGCTGAAGTTCGGCCTTACCCACCATACTCTCCAGATCTCTCGCCAACCGACCACCATCTTTTCAAGCACCTCGATAATTTTCTCACCTGTTACATCTTCGCCAATCAGGACCAGGTAAAAACGGCCTTCGTCGACTTTATCGAATCCCGAGCATGTATTTTTCATGCTGACGGAATTAATCGACTTGTGTTACTTACGTTGGAGAAAGTGCATTGCATTGCCGTTTTTAGGTTTTCCGGGGCCCTGAGCCAGTCACCGTTGGGGGGCGCTCCCCATAAAAAATGTTTTTTTTACGAAAACACGTGTTACAAATATTTTTTACAACATTTCATTTATTACACAGGTGTGTTTCGGGCCTTTCGAATGGCGAACTCCTCGATTACATCTTTGACTTGTACAACAGTACGTAAACATGTTATAAAATTGTTAAATCAAGTTATCATGGATGGTCAATAATTATATTCAACATTTTTTCAATACATAGAACATTATTTTGAGATTATTTCACAAAAGTCCATTTTTCAGATATTTGTCAAAATAATGACTCAAAATTTGACAGAAATACGTTAAAAAATATAAATTTAGTATTTTTTCAAGAAATTTCAGTCGATATACTGGATATACCAAAAGGGGGCCGACTCGATTCCAACTCGATCCCAAATCGTTTTTTCGTTCCGCGTTAGAATCGAGTCGGATATTTTAATCTGGAGATCCTCTTAAAAAGTTATGCAATAGCCCTCCAAATACATTCATTTTTAAAAAGGTGCAGTTAATATTACTACCCCCTAGAGAGGGGAGGTCTAGGGGGGTCATGACTTTTCGTCATTTAAATCCTGTTAAAAACATCCGTTTATGGTACTTTTAACATGTAGCTTGGTTTAATACTTACGCCAATTCATAACATTTTTTTGCGATTACCTAATCACTGTAATTATTAGAAAAAGTATTCAGATTAATTGTTGGTTTTAAATTGCCCCCAAGAAAATTTCAAAAGAAATTATAACTTTTGTTAAAATTTCAATAATTTTTAATTTAATTTAATTTCAATAATTTATAATTCCAAACATTTCAATGATGTTTTTCTGACAAACATTTTGTCATTCACACGAACTTTTGGGGGCCCCTCAGGACATCGGGGCTCTGGGCTCGGGCCCAGGTGGCCCATGCCTTAATACGGCGCTGGTGCATTGATTCAAATGTTGCTCATTTCGATTGAATTGAAGTATTCACTGATATTATTAGTTTGAAGTAGACTCGTAAAAACAGACAAAACTTTTGAAGCAACCTGATTTTTATTAAATCATGAAAAAGTATCATATCACCATTATTATTATTGTTTTTGTCACTGTCATCTGTCAAATTCATTTTACCTTAATTAATTTCAATTAATGGTTTTTTCTGTTAGTTTTTACCGAATTTTGTACAAATCTCACGTGAGTAAGTATTCCTTTTTTTATACAATTATTATTTTGTATAACTTCAGATATTACAGTTGTCCTGAAGAAGACAGTAAGTAAACTCTGGTATTTTGAATATTATTTGTTCAGTCACCAAAATGAAAAACTCAGTGAATTGGTTTTTCGTATCACACACAGGTCACTTCTGTGTTATTCATTAATCTGATAATGTTAACATTCAGTATTTTGAAGGAAAAATTATGAAAAACTTCTAAAACGTGCTTCCCGGCTTCGCACATCGTCATATTTCAATCAATTTACACAGGACAACGAATCATGCATGTGAACCTTCCCCTAGAATCACTCCGTCCATTGACGAAAACCGTATGAATATCCGTTTGGTAGTTTTCTAGAGACGGATGATTTCATTTTGTTATATGATGTCAACTTACTAAGATAAACATTTTGATTCACTTCCAAGATTAGGCATTTTTCTTTTAGCAACTCAAAAACTATAGTGTTATGAACATTTTCATGTCAAATACTCCACATTGAATTACTGAAATCTCATAGATTTCATTCACATGGGTATTTCATTCTCATAGGTATTGGCCACTATCTATGAGCTCTTTTAATCTCCTTATCAATAGTTCACTTTTCAAATTTTGACTATTTTGTTCGGAATTGAAAAATATTACCTAGCTTTTCAGTTGTTTTGAAAATGAAATAGATCTGTGAACTGTACTGAGAATTATCTTCTAACCTAAAACTGATAAGGTGAGGTAGGACAAGTACATGTTATGTACAGCCTTTAATGCTGAGGATACCTCCGAATCCCTTGTCATCAATTCTTCAGTTTATATCTTAACCTTGAAAATTATTAATGTTATGAACAAAAAGGTTTGTCGATAGTGACCAACGGACTTGTCCGTCAAAACGGTCTTAGTAATGGGCTATCAGAATGCTTGAACTTGCTTTCTCTTTTCACTGAGTAAAGAAGGAGCACTTCCAACAATAATAATTTACCATTTTCAAAATTCAAAAATTATAATTGTTTTGATCAAAACTGTGTTATTGTACAATTTTTACAAGTAGTATTTTTGTAATATTAACACTGATTGCTGCTAATTGTTCCACTCATTTGAACAACAACCCATTGGTGTAAGAGTAGTGTCTAGGATGTTTTAGAGATATTTTCAAATTGCAATAAATTCTAGGGTAAACTGGGGGGGGGGACACTGAAAGTTGCCAAACAGTAATCTGATACTATCTTTAAATATTGAAAAGTGACAATAGTCGCTTCTATAGAATGAAAGTTCACTTGAACAGTGAAAGTTTTCACAAAATCGTGAAAAACCTAAAAAATTTGTTATAAATTATAGGCATCTTCATCCTATGAATCCATCTATGAACCCATAAATCCCCGTCCGCCCAGTCAGATGTCGTCTAGGTCAAATTATTCATTGTATGCTCCTTATGTGAGCGGAAATAGTAGTACTATGACGGGCCCCAGTCAATCGGTGAGTAGGATTGGACAAAATAAAGAACAAGAAGTAGACAGTTTGACTGATCTTCTGGTGCAGGGAATGAGTAGAAGGGAGGACGATTCTGACCAGGACGATGTATACGGAATCTGCGTTAAGTGCGGGGAAAAGGTGAGAGTTTACTTTTGACTGTGATCTTAGTTTATGGAAAGCATTATCAAATTTATTGAAATATGAAATAAAAATTGGAAAATAAAGATTAGCAATACAATTACAATACAATGTATGGAAAAAATCAAGATTATGTAAAGAATGTAGTACACCCTAAAGAGTCTAAAAAATCATATTATTATGTATTTCCTTTATTTTAATTTTTTTGGTCAACTGCTTTTGGCCAACAAGCCTGGTGTTCTGGGTAGGCAATGTTAATGACTAGTCGAGCCATTTGGAGTCCGTCAGCCGTGTAGGGTTGCAGAATCATCCCAACTTGAACTAGATAAATTCTCTGGTGAAAAATATATGGTAGAGGCAGGGTTCCCCGTAGTATTTTTTATTATCATTCATGATGTGAAAAATTACCTTTTAGGTTTCTTCTTAATTAGCATTGGCAACATTATTTTCAACAATTTTTTTCTAAATTCCCAGCAGTTGTATCAAGATGGAGAAGTAGGAGGCCAAAAACTTTCTTTCCTAGAAATTAACTTCTTCATTATGAAAAATACATTTTTGACCAAATTTACTTTTGTGATAGTTGATGTCATGATGGAAATATGTCCCTTTTGAATTAAAGTCCGACTTATTTTTGGATTTTTTTTTTCAAAAATTTTGCCTCAAAGGTCAATCTATTTACTTTTCGCCGCACACGTATAATCTCATTCATTATTTTGATATTTTATGTTTTAGGTTATTGGTGAAAATAGTGGCTGCACAGCTATGGATCAACTCTATCACACAAGATGTTTCACTTGCCATCATTGTGCTATAAATCTTCAAGGAAAACCTTTTTATGCCATTGGTGGAAAACCTTACTGTGAAGAAGACTACTTGGTGCGAAGAGTATTGTTTTTATAAAATTACCTTTACTGATAGTTTTAATTTTTCTTTCAGAATACATTAGAGAAATGTTGCGTTTGTCATAGTCCAATTTTACACAGAATTTTGAGGGCTACTGGAAAGCCATACCATCCTAAATGTTTCTGTTGTGTTGTTTGCGGAAAAAGTTTGGATGGCATTCCTTTCACTGTCGATGCTACTAATCGTGTGCACTGTATAGAAGACTTTCATAAGTAAGTTGGTTCGATCATTTAATAGTTTACCATACTTCATTTCTAATTTTCAGTAAATTTGCCCCAAAGTGTTGGGTTTGTAAGAAGCCTATAATGCCTCTACCAGGGGAAGAAGAAACTGTGAGAGTGGTAGCGATGGACCATAGCTTCCACATACAATGTTACAAATGCGAGGTAATCCAAGTGATGTATTTTCTTTGTACTATCTGAATCGACATAGAAGTAAGTTGTAAATTTGTGTTTGTGTGTCACACTGATTTGAGTACTAGTTTCTCGTCAATTCTGGGTGGATCATCTCAGAGTGACTCTTTGATTATGTCGAACAAACAAATGTCTTGTAACTAGTCATATGGTCTGTCTGCAGTTGGTTCACACCTAGTCAGGCTTGACTAAATGAGTCCCACTTCTTAACGAATTTTTATTTGGTGAGTGATTTTTCAGATCAGCTGGCAAGAACGGCCAAATGCTGAAACCCTAATCTGATCCATGGCGAAGCAGGTACAGAGTATGTGCTCTGCTACAAGGGCCCGATTTCCTTGTGAAGAATAACTCACTCAGAAGTTGACAGATCACGGTACATTTTCCTAAATCCAATGAGGACCTGATCCGCTGTCAGTCTGCAACAAATAGGTCAAATGTGTGACTTGGGCAGGGTGCTTACTGCACCCACCAGCCAGGAGACGCTCTTCGGATTCTCTCGGGGCAATCAGGCTGAAATGTGCAGCTCTGAAATCATTCCTGTGAACCATTGGAACCATTGTCTGGAATATCATCAGCAGCCACGATGGCATACTGAAGAATTTCCAGTAGATTGGTAGTGTGGTAGTGGTTGTCGTATGTATGAACTGCGAGGTTCACACCACAGTCACCACAGCTACATTCTTCTCCTGATGCATATACTACCAGCTCTAGAATTTTGTCTAAGGAAGATTCATAAGATATCCTGTTATTGAGGAGGCAATAAATTGTACCCGAGCTGCACCACCTAGCCTTCTAGGCTAGGCAATGTCCACTCTCTCCTCTGTACATCTCCTCTGTAGACTTGGGTTGCGTTCTTTGGTTAATCCATGGTTCATGAAGGATCATATGAGTAACTAGGGAAAAGAAGTCCATCATGGCAGTGTCTCGCATTACAAGGGTTGCCTTTTATATTTCGGAATTAGAGAACAAAAACAATTATTAATCATCGAAAAAAATCACTTTATTGTTTTTCAAAATATTCCCAATGAAGGTCTATACCCTTTTTCATACGTTTAAACCAATTGTCGAAGCACTTTTGCCACTCTGATTGAGGTATCTCCAAAAAAATGCATTCTGAATGCAGGTATCGAAAAACGTTGACCTCTGAGTTTGTTTTTTACGTGCGGGAATAAAAAGAAGTCATTCGGTGCTCATTGGGTGCTCAAAAATGCAGTTGTTTGAGCCGATGTGTGAGAGCTCGCATTGTGGTGGTGAAGAGTGATCCGTCTTCGGCGGTTTGTTTTCCTGATTTCTTGGAAGCCAACTGACAAACAAATGGTTGTATATCACTCAGAATTGAATGTTCTGCGTTGTTCTAGTGGTACGGTTTCGACATGTCCAGTTTTTCCGAAAAAACAGGCGACCATTTACTTGTAAGTGCTTTGTGTGGGAACAACTTTTGTTGGATTTGGCTCATCTTGAAACACCCATACAGTCGAATGCTGTTTACTTTTGGGCTCGTAAGCGTAAATCCACGATTCGTCACCTGTCACGATGTCATAGACGTGTTTCGAAGCACCGCTATCGTATTGTTTGAGCATTTACTTCAACCAATCAACACTAGCCTTTTTTTGAGCGATTGACAAATTGTGTGGGATCCAATGCGAACAAATTTTTTTGATAGTCAAATGTTTGTGCAATATTGAATGTATGCTGGTCGCACTAATGCCTACGGTTGTCTAAATCTCACTATAGGTCACATGACGATCTTGCTATATCAGTTCACGCACAGCATCAATGGGTTTCAGAACAACAACTCATTTTGGACGACCTTCACGAAATTCGTTTTGGAATGAACTAAGACCACGATTGAATTCACCATACCATCGATAAACACTGGTCCTTGATGGAGCTTCATCGCCAAAAATCAAATTAAGTTCATCCATGCACTGTTACTGAGTTAATCCACGTCGAAAGTTGTAAAAAATAATCGCACGAAAATGTTCCCGATTTCATTTAATTTTTGACCTGAGATAAAATAGCGCGCGTATGTCAAAACGTTCTGAGTACGTATAAGATTAAAAATGTCCAACTTTACGATAGATTGCCAGATTGCAACACTAGGGTTGCCAAATCCCGAAACATAAAAGGCAACCCTAGTACTGTGATAAAACTTTCTATGATGAGAGGGCGCCAGGTGAGTCAAATGTTTTATTAATGGCATTAACCGTGTTTAGAATCATGCAATCTTTCGGTACGGTTACACGCACCTCAGGATAAGGCCACCCGGCCTTGACTACATTTTTGAGACATAAAAATTTATTGATTTTCAAAGTTTTAGGTTTGTTTCACAGAAAACACTTCTAGATAGTTTTTCTTTTTATTAGGTGCATATAAATCATATATTTTGATATTGACTCTTTTCAGATTTTTCAATACTAGATAATTTTCGAAACAGCTATATTGCCAATTCAATTATGTTACTCATGTGAAGTTGTAATTTTACAGGATTGTGGTTTAGTTTTATCTTCAGAAGCGGAGGGAAGAGGCTGTTATCCCTTGGATGGACATGTACTTTGTAAAAGTTGCAATGCTAAAAGAGTTCAGATCCTCACGAGACAAATAACTACAGAGCTCTGAGGTTATTAACATTGAATATATCCCTGAGTACCTCCGGATTTTGCCATTTGAAATCATTTTAAATATATTCAACCCAGAAATCAACATCGAGCAGAACAATTTGCAAGGATCATTTTTAATTTTACATTCAGGAATTGAGAAGCTGCTTTGGTGTTTTTTACTTCATTTATATGAGTATGATTTACACGGTGTAGTATTAAATTTGTGCTAGACAATTTTCTATTATTAAACATAACTATATTTTCAACTATTTTCTTTATTGTTTCTATTATCAAAATATGTATGAGAACATGAAATTACTTATATTTTCAATTCATTTCAATAAATTGAAACACTCATGAACTCTACATATGTGAAAAATTATTTACACTATGAAAGTTTGTTTAAAATGTTGGTGAGAGTGTAGGTATTGCCAGTTTGTGAATAATAGGAAACGTTGATTCATGCCACATATTAAATTGAACTGATTTGTTGTAATAGTGATTACTTGAAAGTAGTTTTTTTTGTATTTTTATATATGACTAATTACTTGTTCCTTTATGATTTAATCTATCAAATTTCCATTCCTGTTTAAGAAATTTTATTAACTTGAATTATTTGATTTTTTTTTAATTTTAAATATTCATTTATCAATGATATAAATTTAAAATCGTTCTGTTCATCATTCTGATAGAATCTGCTCATCTTTTTATAATTTCTTTTTATCATTTGAATATTATAATTTTCTATATGGATTCCACATATTGATATGAATAATAATATGATCATTGTTGTATTTATTCATTCAAATATTCTTGTGAGATCATCAAAAGCGTTTAGTCTTCAAGTAAATCACCCTGTGATAACTTTACACTCTTTGAATTTTATTAGATTTAAGATAAGGATGATCAGTTCTATATTTTCTATTATATTGAAATATTTTATACATTCCATTAATATTTAGTATTTTATAAAAAGTTATTTCTCAGAGCCAACCACCATTTTATATTTAGGTAGATGGCTTGACAAGTTTTATATGTATGAATGATATGCAGTTGAGGGCTTATATTTATTTGAAATTAATTCTGCTTTATTTTTAAGGAAAATTTGCTTTTATGATTATGCTACTGTATTTTTCTGCAGATTTTGTACAAGTTTCTTCAATTAAATAAGCTACATTTTTGTGATTTATTTGAATTTGTGCCAATGAAATAATTATGGTTAAATACAGATTTAAAATATTCTTGGTTTTTCAATACAGTTGATATCCCAAACAATTTTTCACAATATTTCATAATGAAATATTTTGAGTCATAATGAAAAAAGTTTGATGTTGATTCTGAAGAGAAAAAAAATTGAAAAAGAAATTTGCTAAGACATAACAAGTGAATATGTAGTTATGAGTATAATTCTCTTCATTGAATTGTTCACTATGAAGCTGTTATTTTCCAGATATATTTAGACTAGTTCCCTGAATAATATTTTTTAAATCGAATATACGACGAATATTACAATAAATAAATGAACTTACTAATATATGAATGTTTTTGAGTGTTCTCATATAGCAATAATCAATGTTTTTCCGAAATATAAATCTTAATGTGATAAGTACAACTAAAATCAAATTAATTTCATGCAAACACTTTACAGCACTGTCTAGACGAGTGTTTCACAAACTAATAAACAAATTAGATTCATCAGAATGTCATTTTCTTCTAGCGTTCTTCCCAGATTATTTTCCATTTCCTGGTTCTTACTGTTCTTAGGAAACACATACTATTTTTGACGTCTTCCTTTGAGACGTCAGAGCAAAGTTCCAGACTGAAATTTAAGTATGCCATTGAGGCATTATCCTTGAGTCTTTGTTGGCCTACTCAACGCGCCAATTTTGAGAAATTGCCACTGTTTGACTATAAACACTATTATGTGTTATAACATCATTGATGCCCGTATTCGCCGTATCCCAGTAAGCGAAGCTTAAGAGGCAAGCTTCAGTTTTGTATGCACCATATCCTCAATCACCTTTAAGTTCGCTTAAATGTAAGGAGCTAAATTCGGTTGCTGTATATGTAAAGCCAAGCTCATGTAGACATCAAAACCTCACTTTTTATTTAGTTTTGGAAATAATGTGTCGTTTTGCTGAAATATTTCAGTAAACTGACTTTTAAAATTAAAAACCAGTTGTTGAAGAATGATGGAACTGTTTTTTTTTCTGTTTTTCCGTTAACCAGCTGTCGCCACTACTACGAACGACAACCCTCAGAAGTCTAAACTTGTGCGAGGTAAGGATTAACGAGGTCTTACCTTTTAATGTGTGATTCCTGGCTAGAAGATGCTGAAAGTCAATAATGTCATCTTAGATATCATTGATTTTGGATTCCCACGAAAAATGTATAACAATAATGGCAGGTATCCACGAAGAATTTTTAGGAGGCCCAACTATTTCGAGGAGATAGATGATATGGTCTTTTACAGAAGATTCGGACTGACCAAGCTGATAACACTATATGTGCTGGAGCTCATAGAAGATGCTTCAGAATTTGAAAACGATTTTTAAAAAAACCATTCAATTGTTTTTACTTTCTTTTAATACAATCACATAAGATATAACTGACCACATGTAAAATAGAAAATTTATAAGTGGTTTTATAGTATTATTATTGTTCAGTAGATCTGGCAATTGGCCGACATGCAGGTAGTCCTGAGTAGAACATTTTTCTCTCTATACGTGGTCAGTTAGATCTTATTTTGCAAAACAGGGGCTATGATTGAATTGCAAAAATTAATTTTCTGTTGAGGTACTGTTACTTTTTTTTATTCATTTCGCTTGTAACAGATATGAAAATTCTCTGGTAAGTATGTCCTTTTGTTAGTTTCTGATACTTTTCGATAACAATGTAAAAGTAAACCATCGAAACCCCAATTTTTATTAAATTCATCTTAACATTCACTTCTCGTAATTTGAAAATTTACGTGTAAACAGTAATTATCCCCGAAACAATACAACGTTGCCAAGTTATTTTGGCGCTTGACTCAGCTACGTTTAATGTTCTGTGGTGCATACCGCAAACATTTTGAGCGGGCTTACGCATGTTTCGCTTTACAGAGAAAACGGCAAATACGGGTATGAATGAAATTACTTGGCTGATGCAGTTTTTGTAAATTATAGCGTTTTCTGTTGATAAAACCGGTACTACCTTCGTATCGTACCAACACTACACCACATCGATGCAATCCTAAAGATATATAATGAACTTTTTTTCATTTACTGAAGACGCAAATTTGGTTGATAAAGCGCGCGTCGAGACAAGTCTGCTTTTTCTGGTAAATGAAAAGAGTGCGTGTTTTGGGTTTATTCTACGCCAGAGGTTTCATTTGTATCTTCCTTCATTATTTCTGATTTTCTATCATATGTGGAAAGTTTTTATTTCTTCCTACAGTTATTTTGTATATTATTTAAATTTCTCTATCATCACTCGATGAAAGTGGGGAAAATAATTGATTCAACATATGTATCTTCACTTTACGCACCATCGTTCTACCAAGCACTGAACCTACACGAGCACAGATCGTGCTGAAAAATGTGTACTGAGTACAATTCATATCAATCTGGTTACCCAATTGTTTTGAAACGAAACACAAGCACTACAGGTCGTGCACAGATCGTGCTGAAAAATGTGTACTGAGTGCAATTCATATCAATCTGGTTACCCAATTGTTTTGAAACGAAACACAAGCACTACAGGTAAATCCTTGAGGCGCTCTAATAGCGGTGTCTGTGCGAAAATAGTGATTCATATTGGATTTGAATCACCGGAGATTAAATTCATTTGGAAAAACGTTTTCCCTTTGCACTAGTTTTACCAACGAAACAGCTATTAGTTAGGAGGAACACGCTCCATCGATTGCAACATGGAACACAATACCTCATTTGTGACCATGCCAAACACAAAACGAGTTCTTGAATTCAAGGATGATTATACTGATTCATTTGATGGATTCATCTACTGGTTTATTTGAAATGTTAACGCGTTTTTATTGGTTAAAGCAAAACATTGGGATTTTTTGTTAAATTTGAGAACCCGACTACAGCAACCGACATGGAAACGAAAAAAGGGTGTATACAAATTTGAACACATCGTCTTTGAATTTCGAAAGTAGGTTTGTTCAGACTATTAATCATTCACTGGTTTCGGAGACATTGCATAGCACTTGTTCCGGTAATATAGCATAATCAAAATACAGTAGCGACTCCTTTTTCTTGAATGTTCAATAAAGTTTTAACATACAGTTTTGGCCTGGAGCAGCCGTTATGTCATGTCATAATTCGGATATCATGTAATATTCTGTCTATGTCACAATTTGTCGGGTTTCATGTCAGATGTCATATTTTATCATTCTTTCATGGTCTATGAAATGAAATCAATAAATTACAAGTGAGTGGAGAAGATAGGAGGGGTAGTTGTCCAATAATTTTTATGTTCTCAAAAAATGGGGATACAGTGGCCAATTTTCCTTAGTAATTATTCATATATGATAGTCAATTCAAAGGTTAGTTTATGTACTTTGATCGTAGATTTTGCTGTTACACCGGTCAGCAAGTCGAAAATGTAGGTTATATTTTTGAAATTTTGAATCTTTCAATTTCAGTAAACTTTTTTTATGCCAATTATGATTATATTAACGTCTTTAATAATGATTACAAGGACTCTTGTTGTTTCAATCGACTCAAGAAAAATATCATTTCATTTTCATATTCACAACATTACAAATTTCACCAGATTTGTGATTATTTAAAAAATATTTTGGTTTAGAGAGATTTATCATTAGTTATATGTTAAAAATTTAGATCCTATCGTATACTACTAACAGTGCTTCCCATTCAATCAATTATTCACGTATTCGTATTTATCATTCATCATCAATATTAATTTATCAGTTTTGCTTGTCATTTTTTAGTCAGTTCAGCAGACCACTTCATACCATAAACATTACTGATACCGGCTGCTGAGAAAGCTTCTCTTGTTTCAGACGATAAAAAATATCATACCAGATTTTATATAATTAATTTTTTGATCAGGTTTTCATTAATTATTTATTTTTTATTATCAACAGTTCTCAATTGGATTGCGTTTTGGTGATTTGAGTAATCCCAATAGAATAATTGTAAATATATGATGGATTGTTAATATTACCGAAAATCAGAGGAATAATTTTTTGTGAAGTTTTTAAAAATGGCTGAAGACAAAGTTTATACAAGTGACCTCTCCTATCCAAAAGAAGAAAAAAAGTGCCTCATTTACAGGATTTTCGGTAAGTTTCTAATACTAGGTGTTCTGTTTATTAATTTCCATATTTCTTACTGATATCATTACTAAAGTTAACCTACTTTGAGTGTTATTTGATTTTTAAAATGAGGACTTGTTTGATATGTGATGAAATTTCGAATACGTATTTAAGTAACTCTTTGTTGTGGGATTTTCACTAAACAGTTTACAAAATGCCAACACATGCTTCACTATATAAATGGCCCCTTCAGGCATGTGAAACTCATCTTGCGTTTTTGTATACTGTTCAGTGAAAATCTCACAATGAAGTATACTTGGGTCGGTAGGCAGGCGGTTCAACGTGGGTGCTTTGTTCACTCATTCGAATTGGCTGCCGTGTTGGTCGGTGGTTCAAGCCCTAGTCTGGACGATCGATTTTCACTTGCTATCGTCCAACCCGTGGAATCACTCGTTAAAAGGTAAGACCTCGTTAATTCTTAGCTCGCACAAGTTTCGACTTCTGAGGGTTGTCGTTCGTAGGGGTGCCGCCAGCTGGTTAACGGAAAAACATATTTTTTTTAACAGATTTGGTTTGAGCGTATGCAAAGTGAAATAGCATGAAGACACATTTTGGCACATTTTTTATGATTTTGATTCGTTTATTGGAGTTTTCGTTTAATTCAAATGTATAATTTTTAATAGTATATTATTCAACGAGCGTATGATGATGGCTATTATTAACGAGATGAAGTTTACAGCCTAATTCATCCAGAGAATAGTAGCTATTATACGTGGGTAGAATACTATACTTTATCCACCAATAATAACAATTTTCGTTGAAGTTTTTTTGTTTAAACATTTTGTTACATGACATACATATTTTTAAAAACACTATTATTTTATTCGAACAAATACTTCAATCTGTACGCATTACAAAGTTATCGAACATTATAATAATCTACTGAAACAACCTCAAATTACAGAATGTAATGAAATAACTATGAGAAAGATTTATTGATATCTTCGCTAGAAAAAGTTTTCCCTTATTTTAGTCTGAACAACTACTGATTTTCGTTTCAGTAATGTTCGTAATTTTTTATAATTTTCTAAATTTTTACTTTGATGTAAGGTGATTGTATATCTAGGCATTGAATAATAAGTCCATAGTGTTGAAGATTTATATTTTGTGGGTAATTCAGTAAAATATTCTACCAAAAGTCGATTCAGTAAATGAAGTGGTTTTCTGTCCCTTTTGCCTGTTGAAAAAATATTCAAAGGTCACATTATATACTTCATTTGACTTTTCCGGCAATAAAGTGAGGCAACTTTAGCCGCTTCTCTGATTTCTATTGGAGTTGAAGAATTCATTTTCATTTTCTATATCCATTTTCAGTTCGTTTTTTAACACCATTTAACACAAAATATCAAAAATGTTGACAGATTTGAGTCAAATTGGTTTCAAAAGTTATTTCGATGTATAAAATGTTTCGAAAAACATGGTATGTTAAGAAACAGATATGACACCCACATTCTAATTCGCTGATAGTTCAGTGTAGAAGCCTTCCAACCACAGGTCCAGAGTTCGAATCTGGTCTAGGAAAGATAACTTTTTGTAGAACTGTCAAAAAAACTTGACATTTCTGCATCACTATGGATGCGTAAATGTTTACTTTTTTCACTGTCAAAATGATTCACGAAATAAACATGAAATATTACTTTTTAAAGGATTATTTATTCATCATAAAACAATTCCATTTATTGGAATAATAATTGATTGTAAAGTTTGAACAATTACTTCCAACATACCTAAATTCCCGAAGATGTTCTATGTTGCTGCTGATCAGAAACATTAGTATTTTTGGAAGAAATCTTTGTTAGAAATCTCAATTTTGTTATTCAAACTATCTTCAATATATGCTTCTGCTGTGGAGGCAGATTTCCAGCAACGGTGACGTTTTATGGATGTAATGTGGCCCCCTGCATTGGCCAAAAGAATTACAGAGCTTTTCCTGAAACAGTGACCTGTGTAGCTCTTATAAGTGTCTTTTCCAACCCATTTTGCAATCAAGCTGGGATTTTTCCTATTTTATTCATCCCCACATGTTGGTGATTACATTTTCCTCTGGAATATTTCAAAAATAATCTGTTACTTTTTGTATGATGCGGCCATAGTGCTCTACAACAGTATATCTCAATATAATCAGAATTTGAAACAGTAAACGTTCTTGCGCAATAGGTGTTTCGACAATTAATATAGATCCAGCATATATTCAATGGTATAGTCGAAGTAACCTTTAAGTGAATACTTAAAGCCATCGGCATCTCTAAGGCCAAAAAAACCAACACAGAGAAATAATGCCGCTACGAACTAGTCCACGAAGATGAATTGGCGGTTTGTATTGGACAATTTTTACTAACCGAGTTTTGTGATTGACTGAAGAGCCATAAAATTGAATTTGAAGTCATGTTACGCTGACGAATAGAATGTGGGGATGAGTATCGCCGTTGTGTCGTCAATGTTCAGTTCGGGAACTGATCGCATTTTGAGTGTTGAAATTCGATATTGTTGCAGTTATAATGACTTGAAATTTTTGTTATATGTTTAAAATGTGGCGTCCTTGGACAAGTACTAATAGTAATAACGAGTGTGATAACAACGCAAACTTTTTCCTGTCTAGTGATTCCAATAGCGCTGGTGAACAATGCGAAAAAGAGATACCACTGAATAAGATTCGAATGCATTTGAATATTGAAACACACAGAGTATGTTTCAATGTATATGAAAATCTACATCGCAAGTTTGGTTTCAAGGAAACAAACTATCACAAGCAACATCAGATTTGACCGAAATTCCTCTCTCAACTGTACGTAAAATAGTCGAAAACAAACCTTATGAACGCAAGACGCGATGTGATACAGGATTACCAAAACCTTTAGATGTTCATCTAATAAAATCATTAAAAAAACAGTATATCACTGTTACAAAAGCAATGAGATTCCTACAACTGAAATCATAAGGAAGAAATTGAATACTTTCGCATAAAGTGAGCTACTGTGACAAAACTATTCATAATTGGATGAAGGTAGGATTTAGATTTAAAATAATAAACAAACGTAAACAAACGTCAAGCAGTTGTGGAAAGCAGAAGAATAGTGGAATTGCGTAACAAATACTTAGAACAAATAACTAAATC
>WOGP01001606.1:6039-18576 GCA_015342065.1 Leptinotarsa undecemlineata | reverse complement strand
CTAAATTTGATTAAAATTGATTAAATAGGTAGGGAAACACTTATTAATAACAGAGTTTTACTTACGATTTCACAACACAATTATACACGGCACTTGAAGGGTTAACAGGAAATCTACGTTGAATGTGGATCAAAATATATGACACCGGCTTGTCCACTTAAAATCTACACTAGAACCGAGGTATCAAAAATAGGGCAGTTATCTCCCGAACATATTGAGGACACTGAAAACTGAAACGTCGTGATATATCACTTTTATTGAATATTGAATATTATTGAACGTTGAATATCACCTTTATGTTCTTCAAAAACTACTTCTCTGCTTCAAACTATCTTTTCCATTTCTTCGTCCCACAATCTATAGCTATTCAATGAATATCCAATGAAAATAAACTCCTTACTTCGTTCGTAAAGTTTTTTTAAATATCCCAGTGTATTGGCATAGGCTTTACATCCAAATAAATGAATATTTGAAAGATTTGGTATTGCTCCAATGTTTTTATACAGTGAATACAGCAAATAATCACAAATTTTACGGAAAATTCATTCTGCATTGCAATAGATTTCAAATTTTTTTGTGAAATCGACCTCCAACTTTTTCTAGATATCATGTGGTGAATTTTTCGATTATTAGTTACGATTCGTTGAGTTTCAGCAAATTTCAGCGAAAAATTCCTTGTATTATTACCTTCCACACCCAGAAAGTCTTCATGAGGACTCGTTCGATCTCAGTTCATTATTGAGACCCCAATAGTTCCAATGACCTGGCCTCAGGCATGCAGTGGACGCATCAGTGGTTGTGCGGTCCCGAAGGGCACTCGTGCGGATGTGGACCAGATTCAGTTTTTCTGCATTCGAGCCGAAACTATTACTTGGGGAAATCTTGTCGCATTTGTCTCTGACAGGGCTATATATTTGAGAATCGGAATTAATTACCTTCGAGAAATATCTAGTGAAGAAAGCTATTTGCAACAATTAATATGTGTTCATTGTCTAGCAAAAAGGATAATTCTCTTCTCGCAAAACATGAATATCAATTCCTAGAAGCATGTTATGGTGTTTCGTTTGTTGAATGAAAAAACAAAATTTAAGGTTGTTAGATGGAGCATGAAACCATCTCAAACATTTTTCAAAAAGCTCAAGATGTATGGCATCACTTTTTCTTTTTCTATCTCTGAACTCCTTTCAACGTTCGAGTTCAAATCATTGAATGTAGTTGCTTTTGTCGAAGTGGACAGAGAATATGATTCATACGAAAAATATTTGTCTATGAAACACGTCAATAATGAAGGAAAATTGTCACGTCATATCGAAGGGATAAAGTAATAAGAAACATTGAAAAATACTATACTAATAACAATATCCCATATATCTCAACTTTGCTCTAACTGACTTCAGAAATCTGCTACTCGCTTCGAAATACATAACCTTTATTTATGTGAATGGTGGATTGATTGAAAATCCTGCTGCACATATGGAAATAGTTTCAAATAATTTAATTTTGATAAAAATATCTTTTCAGTTCATGAATACTGCTCCGCTCCAAATGATGATTGCAAAATGCAGAACAGAAAAGAAGTGTGAAATATACTTTCAAAGGTAACAGTTTTTTTTCGAAACTCTAACAGCATAGATGATCGAGAAAAGTTTGCAGAGGTTTTCCATCTGACTTGTTTATCTTTTTGTGTGACATCATTTTGAAAATCTAAAAATCTCGCTGTCGTGTTACAGGAGATTTTTTGGGCCAAAAGTTATGCAAGGTGTTGTCTCTATGTTATTGATTATAAATATAATGCATTTAGTAATTCCTTCGTTGAACAACAAACTATTTTCACTTCTGAATGTATCTGGTAAGTTAACCCCTGTTGATAAAATATTGATATCATCAGCATAACTGAAGATATGGACAACATTTGTGTCTGAGTTAATCTTGTTTATGCCATGATGAATATTAGATCAAGTATACTGCCCTGTGGAACTCCCAAATATCTATCCAAAGCCTCCATTACTAATTCGATTCTGATAGAGTTCGATTATTTGCTTTCTGTTTTTTTTTTGGTATGAGCTAATCTACTTATATATGAATTACAACGGATTCTATATTTATGAAACTTATGATATAAAATATCGTGATTTATACAGTCAACAGATGCAAGAAAACTCCACAAGACAAAATCATCCACTTCCATTGCCTCCAACACTTTGTTGCTGGAATGAAATGAAGTATTTTCTAAAGATTTGTTTAGCAAATAGCCATGTTGCTTTTTTTGATGCAAACTAACATTTTGAAACAAACTAACATTTGTGGAATGCACAACAATTGAAGTTGAGCTCAAAATTGAAACCCTGTTTTCTCTCAAGATAGAATAATGTTATCCATGATGATATTATAAATTTCTATGCTTACAACTTCACTGAAGAAGCGTTTCGCTACACAGTAGCTTCCTCAGTGGAACTGGTGCATAATGGTGTATGATTCATTATATGCAAGAATTTTCATCTCTACGTTTTGAATTTGGTGATTTCCAAATAAATAAAAGTTTTGGGAAAGAAAAGTTTCGGATTTCTGCTTCTCAATCTTCAAACAAAAAATTTTAGAAATCTTTCAAAGAAAGGAAGACAGAAATCAAATTCAAAAAAGTAACTGTATATACAAATATGTGTAGATCATGCAAAAAAGTAACTTTCAGGCACAAACTGGAAAAAAGCCTCCTCGAAATAGCTACTTTCGTATAAACACTGACTTACACGAAAGAAATATACTTTCGAAACAAATACTGAATCAGATAGCATTCCAAGGATTGTTAACGAATATAGTGAATGAAATTGGTAAAGAACAAATAATCCAAGTGTTTTATGGCGAAACATCGGATGTCCATCAGTGAGGATGACAAGTGTTCCATGTAAGTGAAAGTTTACCTCTTTAATTTATTATATGGTTCAGAAATCCTGTGAATGATATCTGATTCAATTCCATAACGAATGCTCGGAATACATACTGACTCTACACATCATTGTATAGAGTTATTCTTTTTGGAAATTTATTGTTTCCTTTCTTTCTTTGACAGATTCCCACATTTCTGAAATGATAACTTCTTATGGGAGGGTAAACAGCTTCGTTACCTAACGTGTTGCGGCGTCAGTCTGTCTGGCTTCCCTATATCTCGCGCATACTTCAGCGAAAGACAGGCTCCTGCTCTCTCGTCGGACAGATGCTCAGTGTTTGGTGTGTGATAGATATATACTGTTGACAATATTATAAAAATGTAACCAGCGAGAACATAATATTCTTTTATATTGTGAAAAGTGGCTTGGAAATGAAGATACTAATTACGTTTATGTACATTACAAATGTTAATTAAAAAATTTCATCTTACAAACTTTTCCTCACGTTATCATAATAATATACATAAAGTTCAAGTAATAACCTAACTCAAGGTAAACAATTTAAATATTGAATAACTCAACTCAAATTAGTCTAAGTTATCACTTCTGTCGGGCGTTTCGAAAAGCAGATGTTTTTTTTTTGTCTAAAGATGAAAACTTTTCTTTTTCAAAAATTAATCTTTCCCTAAGATACCAAAAAAAATCACTAACCCTAAGTCACATCTGATCAGCTTCTGGGGTTGATTTTTTCTTCTAATTATTTCATCCACAGAAAAGCAACTAGAAGGTCGTAGTGGACTTACCTAAAAAAAAAGTTATTGTTAATAAAGTGGTTTATAATAATTCACTAGAATTTGTGATGAGAAAACGTTTGAAGAATTTTTGGTTTGAAAACAAAAGACAGCGAGACTTGATACTACATGATGAGTTTGAGTGATTAAAATTATTAAAAATACCTTTGGGGTTTCTGTTTCCGCGCTGATGATAATCACTCTCACTACATATTTAAAACAAAGTTCCTAGGCCGCATCTGTCTATCTGAACTCAAAAACTACTGAACATATTATCATACAGTTTTTACCAACGAATGAAAAGATTTAAGAGGAAGGCTCTAGTGTATACATATTTGATATTTTGTGTGAATATGACGATATGATACATGGAAATTCGGGGTAGCGGTGCTATCCGTGCGAAGCTGAAGCTCTCATCGAAATGCTGCCTAATCCCATTGCAATATAACAAAACAATTCACAACACGAATGACATATGTCTATCTTTCAAGGATAGCTTACTATACCTATTCAACTATTTTAAACTATTATCATGTATAATATGGTATTTAAACGATGCGATATTTTCAAAATGAATACGATAATCTCTCATCCACATTGTAATTGTCCTTCATACTATACAATTTAAATCAATATCTTACTTCAGTATCTGGCAATAAAATTAATTCAAATGAAGAAAAGTTGCCAGTGCGTTGGTTTTGTTTCACGTAGTTAATAACTGGAGGTTATGGTTTCCATAACCATAACCTCCAGTTCATAACTTACTCATTTTGAAATTAGGTTTAATAGTTGTGAATATAGTTTTGTTTGAGTGAATTTTATCGAAGGACAATTATTAGTTACAAACCGATTCGACACTGTAAAAACAAAATGTAGTCACTAGTATGATAATCAAAATAAAAATATGATTCAATTATTTGATTTAATGAATTAAATCAGTGGGCATAACTATTTCTTAAAATATGCTGTCACTAATAAGTATCCTGTCCTACAAACATGTCAATAACTTTCCGGACAGGTAATAAATATGTTTTCCATACACAAAAACCTTTCAGGGCATCTTCAATGATTTATTTCTTCTCTATTTCATAAATAACACAGCATTATTTAGGTGAAGGTTTTGTCAATAATGCAAGAACTATTTTTCCTACAATACTCAATTTAGTGGCCTGCATATGACTATGAGATAAAAATAAAAATACGCATAATATATTTCTATACTAATCCTCTACTGCAATATAGACAATTTATGATATTTTGAAATATAAAATGTGAATGAAATATTCCCAGCCATAGAATAATTTAGTGAGTTATGACACAATAAACTCATCGTAAATTCCCTATTTACACGGTTTTATTCCACATTGTAACTGCATTCTTCATGGGTGTGTATAATATTTACGGTCTAACTGAAATTGACATCATATAAGGTGAAATTATGTTCATGAAATCATGGAGTATCCTCAAGTATGATCAAAAATATTTTTATGTATCAACGAATCGCTCCACTATTATTCAAAGTACAACGTTGAAAAATAATTTTCTGAGACCCCTCATAAAGTTATTTTCTCTAACGATTTCTAGGCAATTCTGAAAAAGTTGTAGCTTGTCAGATAAATCAGCATTTATGAAACCTGTTAACTAAATATTGTGTGTTCGGTCGGAAACCATACGAGATTGATGTGCTGTTGAATTGTGTCAAAAATGTTGGTGAATATCTCAAAGTAGACCCATACTGGGTGATGCAAAACTGAAGCCCATGCTTGCTGGTAGATAAGTGTGGAATACACAGATTTATTTGTCAGTGCAGCGTTAAATTTAGCAGTGGTTGATGTGATCTCAAGCTTGATACCTTCTTATGAAGAATTCAAGCACTATATCTTCTTTGGGTAATCAAAGAGGTCGTATCTACAATTTCATGTTCTCAAGTATGGCTTGTTTCCATCAAAAGACCATTTTGACAAAGTAACAGTCGAAGTGATTTGGGTCTTACATGGTAAATAGTTCGATCAATCATCGTCATAAAAATTTTAATTTCACAAATAAGATGCAAAGTATTGCAAACATGCTAAAAATTATTTTCCACAAAATGTCGATACGATCTTCCTGATCAACAAGATCTGAATGTCAAATGTTAAGGTCACTTTCCAACATGAGCACAAATTTGCGCTACAAGCGCCTCGCAAAATCAGACTCAGTCGCATTCTGTGCCAGATATATGACTATTTGAACTTCATCTTGCTAACATATTATTCATACACATATTTGAAGGTATGCTTCAAAAATGTCTTTATTCAAAACAGTTTTCATTGAATCATCAAAACTTCACCCTGTTGAGTTCGTTGTACAATTTGAAAATGTCAAACAGAATAGGATGAGGCTAATATGGAGTGAATACCATCTCGATATTCGTGTACTAGTTCGTGTACTACCTTGGTCGATTCATGAAGTTTTTTTCATGAATTTAGCTCATGAATATGCTCTTGTATTTCTGCACCACAATGAAGAATCACCCTATATAACATTTCAGTGGGATGTGGGTACTTAGAATTATCATGAGAATATTTGGTGGATATTACTTTTGAGTAAAATAGTTTTACTTTTTCAAATGAATTCATTTCATTTTATAAAAAATAAAAGTCATTGTAATTCCAACATGATTAAATCATAAAATTAGTCATAACCCTTAGTCGTCACAAACACTATCACAATTTTAGCCCTTCGAAGTTTGATATAATTTACGAAAAATGAAACTGAAGTCATAATTGGAATTTGGTTTAATTTGTTTGGATGTCACAGAAAATATGAATGTCCAAGTAACTTTTTTCATCATTGGTATTCAAACCAAAGAAGAATCTAGCAAATACATTATGAGTAGTTTTAGTTTGCAGGTATTTTCTGTAGATCGACTGGTCAACATCTGTGCTATCTTTACCTTTCTTTTTAATTTTCCTAAATGTGGGTTTCTTTGAAAGCGCTGAAAAGAATTATATATTCATAATTACCAGTTCAAAATATCGATTATTCAAAATCGATAGTGTGATCTGTTGATTAAAAAATTAAAATCCATGTGGCTCTTCAGATTCTTCGTAGGTTTCAAGTCAGGACTAACGTATACTTAGAATGAGAGGTAGATTTTCAAATTTTAGAGTTCATATTATTTTTTTATCTCTGGTTTTTCATTTTTGTCAACCGGTAGTGCCTTGATCATTATGCAGACATTTAGCAGGGTACTAAATATGTTGGAACTCAATTAGGCTAACCATTTCTCACCCAAAGATTTCAATAAAAATCCCCAAACTCTATTATCTACTTCAACTGATTTAGTAGCCTAGTACAGTAGTTATAAAACAATTCCGTTTCCAATATAACTTTTTCACTTTTCTTCTCCACTTTTTCTTTCAATTTACTAATTGTAAAAATGATTTACGACTGGTGGAAAGGCCGTTTTGCCGAGTGTTTCCACTTTCCGATCACGTATTTCAATTGTTATTGGTTTCGAGGGTGGGGTTGCATTTTATGGGACTCCTGATTTCTGCATTCTTTATTGGGACGAGAGGCAAGCGGGGGCGGCTATTTCTGAAACGTTCGATTTGTGCAGCGCCGACCGAGGGCAGAAGTCAAATTCTTACAAGAAAATTCCGTTAGCTTGATAGATGCTCAAAAGGGCCATTGAAGCGTGCGGTAGAAAAATATACAAGTGCACTCGTCTATGCGATCAGATTCTCCGTTGTAATATATTTTATCAAATGCCTCAGCACAAACGTGGGAGTAGTACTAAAATGAATAAAGTAGAAAAGTTTTCATAGGAGAGAAACTTGTTTTGATCTTTAACCGATTAATGCTGCCTAGATACTGAAAAAGGGTATATTTGGAATTGATTGGCAATTTTTTAATGATTACTACAAATTGGCTAAAGGGGCAAATTAATCAAAACGGGGTGGATATTCTCACATCAAGTCAGTGGGTACCTACAACGTATTTATGGAAAAGTTCGTTTGAAAAATCAATGATGTTTGGCGTAGTTTTAAGTTGCTGTCAAACTGCAACTGTCAAATAATTATTTGTAGTTACTTGATTGCTTGAAATTCAATAACTCGTTTCAACAGCAAAGCAAATAATAAAAGGTACAACTAGAACCTCTGGCGTAGAATGAATCCAAAAACAAGCATTTTTCCCAATCACCAGAAATGCAATACTGTTCTCGACGCACGTTTCACCAACAAAGTTGCAGTATTCAGGAGATGGAGGAAACTGAAGACGCCAACTTATTTGATGAATGATTGGGAAACGTGTTTGTTTTTGGAACAAAGCAGATACATTGTGGCTTTCAATTTCTCAATGTGAGAAAATTCTGAAGAAAGAAAAGATGAAACGTGCAATTGAAAATGTCCATTAAGATATGTAAATTGCTCAGAGAAATTTCATTAAAATTCAAACTGAAAGAAAATATACTTCTCAGGTAGTTTAGACCAGCGTCAGGTAAATTTCGTAAAGCGTGTGCATGTAGATTCAGGTAGTCCGGTGTGATAATACATGCACCTGGATTACGTAAATTGTCAATAGCATCCGTTGACCTTTTTCTACCTGTCGTCAAGCTATTTGCTATTCTTGAACTCCTTAGAATGGGATTCCATATTCGATTGCGATTCATAGCATTTCCTTTTTTGTTGAATTCATCCGTATGTTTGTGGATTTCTATGCCTCCCGTAACAGTCGGCTATGGTATCCCTGGTCGAGGGCGATGAGTTCCGTGTTTGTGAACAGAATCCAGTGGTTTCCTTCACTGAGTGCGTGTTCTGCAACAGCCGACTTGCCTGTTTGACATAGTGAGCAGTTTCTTTCATGCTCCTTCAACATTGTTCCCACGGATCTTTTGGTGGTTCCCATGTATCATTTCCCACAAGTACACAGTAGATACACGTGTGCAACCATCTGAACCTTCTCTTCATTCTGAGCCGTAGGACTCTCCAGTTTCATGGCTTTGTTGATCTCGGGTATACTGTATTCATTAGATCTCAAAGTCACTTGTACAAGTTCCAGTTCTACTAGATTTTGAGCGTTATGAATGCTCAATACCCAAGTAATACTAGATACTCGAGGTGGTGCTGGACTAACCCACAAAGTATACCGAAAACCGACGCACATGCATAGGTAGCTTTACTATCCTAGTCAAAAGAGAGCAGTCATCTCCACTCTAACGGAACGGGATCGAAGAATGTATGGATCAGAGCATCTAGAATAAGAACTGAAACATCTTCAAGTGACCTTGATATCGAACTGATACAATGTACACGAGATCAACAAAGCCATGAAACTGAACAGTTCAATACCACAGAGAACTCATTGCCGCCGAGCAGGGATACCATAGCCGACTGCTACGGGAGGCAATAGAAATCCACAAACATACGAATACTTTCAACAGAAAAAAAGAAGGTGTGAACCTCAATCAATAAATTCCATTCTGAGAAGTTCGAAAATAGCAATCAGCATGACGGCAAGTAGGAAAAGTTCGACGGATGTTATTGACAATTCACTTAATCTAGGTGCAGGTATTAACATACCATCTGAATCAACTTAAACACGCTTTGTGAAATTCACCTACGGCAGGTATAGGTATCAGCATACCAAACTACCTGGGAAGTTAACATACGATACATTCATACAATACAACATACAATACGCGTTCCATAGCCGTAATATCAAGGAAAAGCTAGCAACTCGCGACAGCGAAACGTCAGCAAGAAATTCCCAAAATCCACGGCCTTCAAACCCGAAAAATAGTGACACTGAAAACCTCTGCTACGAAAGTCTTACTATGTCAGTTTGGAAACAACTAATTTTATTGTCATTGCTCTTCGAGTTTGAAAGCTGTGGATTTTTGAAATTTCTTCCTGACGTTTCGCTGGCGCAAGTGGCTAGCTTCTTCAGAGATTTAACCATCATGGTTTGCTGTCCGATGACATCAGTGATTCAATGATTAGTCTTGTAATAGTATCCGAAACGATGCTGATGAGGTGATGAGACAGGTGTTTCGTCCCATTGAGGATAATAGTGTTACATTGTATAGGGTTCCTATTAATACCATCTGTTTCGTTACATAATGAATTTTTGTAGTAGAAACTGAACGGCTAAACCTGATTTTCGTGTACTTCAATGTACATTTGAAAATAATTGTTTCGAAAAGATTTTTTTTGTGTAATTAATTTCTCATGTCGAAATAATTGTTTCAAAAGGGTTTTTTGTTTCAGTTTGTACCTGAAAATCAACTTTTGTGAATGCCCTACTAAACTTTATGACGTGTTTGTCCTAGTGATTTTCTTTTCTTCTTTGTTGTAAACGTCCCACATTATTTGTTCAATGATGGAGGAGTAGAATACCAAAAAGTCATTTTTCTAGAAAACTAATCCCTTCTGAAAATGTTTTCTTTCAAACCAATGCAATAATTCAGAACTGAACATTAGTCAGTATAGAAGATGTAGCGACTATATCCACTGGAAAATGTGAAGAAAAATATCAATTGTTCTTTTATCTAATTGGGGGGAATGATTCTAAAATTGGATTGGGTTTCTTTCTCCATGAGAATTCAAGTGAAAATATTTTTAAATGAAAATATCTGCCTAATAATTTTTATGCTATTTTCTTATAAATTCAGCGATGTTTTCATTTTATGTACAAGTGTATGATTGCCTGTTGAAAATCGTTCTGAATTTTCCAGATGCATTTGAGATGATTTTAATACGGTTAATAATAAAAGGTATAGCCATGATGCTCCCAAAGTGGCCTGGAAAGTTATTTATACAGGGTGTAACATAACTACGTTGAAATGTTCAAGTGATATATTCCTGAAATAATTTCAGAAATAAAAGTCTATATAAATTTGTGTCCGAAAATGCTTCATTACGGAGATACAAAGTGTTGAAATTGAATAGGAAAAATGTATTCCTACAAAATGTTTATCGAAAAATAATTCGTTTTCGTGACACACATTGTTGAAATTATTCAAAACACGATTGGTTTTGCAATTTTAGTTAATGTCATCGAATATTGTGACAGAGTACAAGTTATCTCGTTCAGCATCAGATTCAAACTAGTTCCTCGGCTGCTCGGGCTAGTACCTACAATTCCTGATTTTTCATATCGAAAGTGATTTCCTATAGTAGAAAACTCTAACCGTTGATTTGCCATTGAAGGATGCAAATTGTGTATTATATTTTGACTTTCACCACGGGTCTGTTTTTCAATTGGGGTAATAAATGTTTGTATCACCTACTTGATATTTGTCCTGTGTATATACATGACTGATGTGTCATCAGATAGTCGTTTATCTTTTATTGATATATATATATGTATCAACGAATGCTTCTTATTATGTACATATATATGGATTTTTGTGAAAACTTTCAACTGGATAACCAGTCCAGATATGAATCATTCTTAGTGATTTAACGTAAATATAGTGTTTTCCTTATAACAAATCATCACCTACTGAATTCAATTATTGATTTCAAACATTCATTATAACGTTGAACTGGTTCAGGGAATTATAAACTTTGATTATTTATAACTGATATAATTTAAAATCGAGTTCCAATTATGACCAAATAATAATTATGTTTGTTATGGAACAATGTGATCAATATTATACATATTGTGAATTATTTTACGTTAAATTACTCAGCAGTATTGATTTATTGTGATATGTGAGTTTACTTCATCAAAGATTCATAGCCATTTCCGTTGATGTTTTTAACACTTCTTGTAGAACATCTATCAGGTTTTGTTCTGAAGGAACTGAAATACCACTGATTCAAAAGGTAATTAACCAAATAAATAATTCAAATATTGAATCACTGCATATTATAAATTGAAATTATTTTCTGTGTTTGTCTGTACGATTGCGGTAAACTAAACAACTACCGAACGTATTTTCTTATGACTTTACACACATACACGAAAATACACAAAATTTGATCAAATACGAATTACACACCTAGATTTTATATAATTTTCAAAACATTTACATGCTATCAGTACACTCAAAGTTAGTCGTTAAAGTATATTCATCATCAATACATATAATGAAAGTGTAACTGATCTTTGTCTTTTGTCTGTTTACGTGTGTTCACTATTCTCAAAAATGTTCAGATTTCACAAAGGTATTCTGATAAGTTCCAACAAATATTTTGTGGTTCATACTTTTGAATAAAATGAATAAAAGTGGTGTTAACTCAAAGAACCACATAAAATGTTTGTTGAAAAAATACTATATTACATAATTATGAATCAAACAAAGGCAAACAGCTATGCAAAATATATTAAAATATTTGGCAATTAATTTACGAATACTTCATCTTCCTATATTAACTGTGGAAATTTATGATTCCATTTAAGTTTATATAGAAGTTTTATGAAATCAGAATGGTCACCTTTATCTATAAAAATACTCAGTTCATTTCGATATTTTTGAAAATTTTCACAGGAATTTATATATTCAGTATGAAATATGGAAAATCTTATTTTGCGAATGATAAAAATATAGGTTGAGTTCACGAAATGGACTATTCTCTCAGTAGTTCCATACGCATAGTTAACTCAACAACTATGACATGTTATAGAAAACTGCTGATGGAGGTCGAGAGTGGCAGCATCGTTTGTGATGCTGTATATTTTATGTCAATTTGAGTTTGTTAATTACAAGTTTGTTTGCACATATGAAATGAGTGTTGTTTTTGAGATAGTAAAAATAATACTGTAAAAGTCCAAAAAAATCTCAGTTTTTCTATATAATTCTCCACACTCGACATAAAATGGCGACCGTGACAGGACAATACGTGAAGAATCCATCAAGGTTGAAGAAA
>WOGP01001605.1:0-18577 GCA_015342065.1 Leptinotarsa undecemlineata | reverse complement strand
GGACCCAATGATCACTTACCTCACGGTGTGGGGGGTGGCCATTGGTTGATAATGCTGGCGCGCCCTCCCGAATGTATCGGGGCTTCGGGGGATAGGGCCTGACCAGCACACACTACCGTGAAAAAAAAATTAAAATAATCGTCTTTATCATTTTCAAAAAATATGTAAAAGAAAAACAAGATTGAGGAAATACACCAACAGAAAACTTTTGAAAATTAAAGGAGAAGTTCAGTTCAGTTCCTGAATAAATTCATCAACTGAACTGTTCTTCCACTTAACCATAAAAATACTTCTCTATTGAATTTTCTTTAAATAATACAAAAACAAAGGAAAAATATACGGATTTGTCCATACTAAGGCAAGTAAGTTTACAGAAGTAGCAGCAAAACGATGTGAAGTTCTGAAATCATATCACTGACGGGTATTGAATAAATGGCTAAATAGATTATAATTGAATTTTTGGAACCCAGCCGTACGTAATTCGAGAGAAAGGTCATTCATCGCATGGCATATTTAATAACTGAAACACCTGCGGAAAAATTCAGTTTTAAAAGAAGGTGGAGTGAGTGTGAATGTAACTGTATTTGCTTCCGATAAGATAGACAAGAATGAATAACCTTAACAACAAACATACTCGAATACGCTCTTTCTCTCCACTCAATTTACTTTTTCTATAAATATCTCTCAATCGTCAATCATTATTCACTTCCTAACAACTGAAAGGATTTTCTTCTCGCCCACTAAGGAATTTAATTTCCATCAAACCACATCGTCTGTATAGACTTGTACTGGCCCTAATGGGCAATACAGATGTGCCACGAATTTTTCCTTTCTCAATGGACATTATTGGAATCACGTTTTACGTGACCAACACTAGACGTGATCTACAAGAGTTGTACGTGACACAATACTGATTATCGGAACAGAATGTACCGATCGTATTTTATCTCTGTTCACATACAATTTATGGTTGATTGAAATGAAATATGAAGTATAATATCATGCCAAAGTCTACTGGATTCAATCAAAGACCTTCTACTTATTAATAGATCTGAAACCATGTTGGTAGGTAGAATTAGAACCTTCGGCGTAAAATTATTCTAGTGAGAACACTTTTCCTATATCAGAACATAAACGTAAATCCGTAACTTTAGAAAAACAAATTTGAAAGTTCATAGCCATATGAGCCATACGCTAATGGATTGGTTCAAATTTTCGGAAAATTGAAAATGAAAGTTTCTTTCAAAACTGTTTTGGGAAATTCGAAAGATAGGATGATGAATAAGTATGAGATTCAGAAAGTGAGCTGTGATAACTATGGAACAATATATTGGTCAAACTGAGTAGACCAAAATAACGTGTTTGCAGAAACATATTTTCAGATATTCGATTTTATAGACCAGAGAAATCTTATTTCACTCGAAATGAATATTGTAATTATTCAGGCCGGTACATAATAACAGGGTTTTTTTTAGATAGATATTTTCGAACAACAACAAAGGTTTTATGTCAAGCAGGCCCTAATAATCACAAGTGGAGAGCTGGGAAATATAAGTATTATTATTTATCAGTCATTAACATATAAATTAGGGTAAAGCAAAGTAACCCAATGATTGATAAAAATAGTCATTCAATAACCCTCAGTACCGATAATGCTTTTGTTCTACAATGAAGAATTTTTTTTTCAAGGACTAAATACAAGCACTGCGGAAAAAACCTGGAGGCGCTCTAAGAGCGCTTGTGCGGAAGAAGCGATTAACGTTGGATTTGAATCGCTGGAGAATACATTCATTTGGAAAAACGTTCTCTTAAACAGTGACATTTTGTGTGTACTGAGTTGAAATACATTAGAACAATACTTCAAAGAACGTCTGATCTGAGCTTTATAAAGCATCAAAAGATGCTGAGGTGTGTATAGATTTTTGGTTCGGAACAGGCTTTCAAGCTTTTGGGAAGCAAGCTTTGCAATCCCAGCAATGTGATTGTGTCAAGACATATTGGTGTCCATTTCAACCCTCAAAAAACTTATCGAAGCAGAAAGCTTAATTCTCTATCCTGACATTATTATGTCCGGTTCGGAAACTTTTATCTTTTTGCAGAAAAATCATGCTTTGGTCTTTGTGGCATTGAATCGAACCTGGTTACTTTCACATCAGTTATGAATCACTACCAGATCCTCATTCAGATATGTAATCTCCTGCTGCCTTTGAAGACGTGCATTCGCATCCGATGTCTTGGAATCCGAATGGAATGACGAGAAAAGTATGCTGTCGTCAGCCAAGCAATATATTAGATTGAAACAATGTTGTACTTATTTTCAAATATTCCAATTAATTATTTCTCAAGCGATTCACTTAAATATAAATTCAGTTGTTCCACAGGCTATGAGCCTAGAATACGTTCAAAATGAGAAAAAGTCATACCGTTAATTTTCGTTGATTGATGAACTTAGTGGACGAAAAACTATGACACGCGAAGTTTTCGGTAGAGCTGTATTAAAAATGAAGTTGATAGTAAAACAAATCGTCAAAACTTAATTGAAAATCATTTTTCTCATTGATTTTATGAACCACATCTATGTTGAATAAAGAGATTCTAAGCCAAGTTAGTACATACTAACAATCAAAACGTCGTGAAGTAACTTGGCATGGAATCCCTGAAATTTCTATTTCTTATTTTTTGTTTAATTCTTCTAGTTTTTACAAGTATTATATTTCACTGTAATTTCGTTTCAGGTTTTTTGCTTATTATAATTGTTATGTTCAGCTATTGTTTTTGATGTTCCATTTGTATTGGTTCTTTTTATATAATATTTGACAATGGAAGTACGAACTAATGAAACAACAATTATTTAATCGTGTGGTACTTATATCATATAATGGAATATATGATGTACAATAAGATTCAAATTGAAGTCAATTCCTGGTATTACTTTCAGTTTCGGAAATATGAAAGAACTGAAAATTTTGAAATTGTTTTTGCTGTATCTATTTTATTTATTTGCAAACAATTAAATTATTATACACTTTGCCATTTGAACTTCCAGAATATGAATAAAATTGGAAAGGAATTATCTTTCTACTTCTCCATCTTGATACAAAAATTAAGGAATCTTCAAAAGAAAAGGGAGGCGCAATGAACTTTAAAAAAGTGATTCTTTACAATGCCGTGTAGATCATGCAAAGAAGTAACTTTCAGACACAAACTGGAAGAAAAATCCTTCTCGAAACAGCTACTTTCATAAATACATTGAATTACACGAAATGAAAATACTTTCGAAACAAATACTTTTATATGAATACTAAATTATACAAAAACACTTTTCTCTGTTCAGTTTGTATTTCACACATTCGTAATGAATTGAATCAGATATCATTTACAGGATTCTTACACAAAATATTAAATGAAAAATGTGAAATTCAACTTACATGGAACACTGTCATCCTTACTGGTAGAGATCAGATGTTTCGTAAGATACTTGCCTTATATTATGAAAAAATCACAATTCATTCATAAAATTATGACGTTATGCCACGGAATGGATTGAGTCTACTCATAATGATATTCATTCGCTCATTTGATTGAATTTCAGCCAAGAGAATTTCGTTAGAACTGAAAGGAAATGTGAATAGGCAATCATCAACCGCATAATGCTTCGAGAAACGTCCTGCACTGAAAATACGGCTCAATCAATGAATACTTTTGTCGTCAAGTTCAGCTTCAAATCTATACTCAAGCTGGACACAGATATTGGACCCCAAACGAAAAAACAACGGCCACTCTAAATGATTCATTACCCAATAATGTAGCGAGGAATGCAAGAGGAAGAACATACACCACTAAATTATGATGAGACAGCTTTGAGACGTGCCTTTTCTTCCACAATTGAAAAGTAGTCCATCAGTTAATCATAGGTAAGTTCAATGAGTAAAAGCCCCTTGTAATCCTTTTTCTTCCTTTGATGAATAGTTCTGGGGCTCCACAGAAGCTCAGCTTCTTGGAGAGTTTGATCAGAGGGGATTACGAAAAAAGATACAGTTTTGTGATAAGAGCAACACTATAAGTAGAAAAAAAGTCGACAATGACAAAAAAGAAGTCGAACCTATGCCATCAAGAAGAGATGCTTGAAGTTACGTTTCATTATCCACAGAATGATTGTTCAACAATTATCGCAGTGAGTCTCTAATCGCTTCATCTAGTTCAATTGAAAATTATGACAGTGCTAGGATGCCTGCTTCATAAAACGTAAATGAGCCATATACTGTTTTGAAATATGGTGTGAGTTTTCATTTTTTTTTTCATAAAAAAAATGCCTCTTCTGAAAATGGACCGCCAAGAAAATGGAGATTTGATTTGGTGATATTCTGAGTTCCTGGTGAGATATCATTGTATTTCTTGGACCTAGCAGAATCAAATTGATTAAGAGTTCTATTCGAATCCAATCTCCTCAGATTTGGATATGATCATGTAAAACGCTTCAAGTAAAATGCAGTGAATTTTGAATTGAATTGGCAATATATCTAGTATTCCAACAAAAAAGAGCGGCAGAAAGATGATCTCCTTGTTGTATTCCGCTTCCTGATGTTATCACTGAAAGACAAAGTATAAAGGTTCATAATAGCAACGATATATAAAAGGAAATAACTATATAAAAGCATTTTTCTTTCAGATTCAATAATACTGATAACCTTCTGATAAGCTTCGAAAAAACATTTTGGAATAGCTTACATATTGATTTATGAATCGTCTGGCCGCAAACTCCCCAAGCCTCTTTTTGAGTTTTTCAGTTGCAACGATGAAAAAACAATTCTATAGGAATAGATCAATACCGCCATAAGTTTTGTTGAGACGACAAAGTGTAGCTCCATGTACTATGGGGCGAATATTTGAATTTATAGAACCAGACAACATGAAATTTCAAAGTTGGTGAGAGACGATCAATGTTTCACCTTCGCTGATCCAAAACTGTCTATCAAATCTTAAATTTGTGAGGATCTCATCAAATCTTTTCCACCAGAAGAACTAGTTCGAAACGAATTCATCGCTTGACGAACATCCTCTACAGATAAAATCATTGGACTGAAGGATTCAGTATCTACCGAAAAATTTGCTTGAAGTTAATTCAAAGTATGTTTCTATTTCAGTTCCAAAAACGTTTTGTCATCAAATTCAGCTGAAGTGACATCGGAGCATGAAATGCTGATAGCTCCAGATAAATATTCTCTAAAACTGTATTCGAAATCCTTTTCACGAAAAATGATTCAGGATTTGAACCGTTTTCTCTGCTGAAATATGTAGAAAAGCCCTGGAAGGAATTTGTGATGTTACTTTTGATTGAACTGAATAATGATGACTTGCGGTTTTTGTCATCCCAAGGAATATTCAGAGTTTGGTAGGTGAACATCAAAAGGTTCGCCTAAGAATCCATGTATTCCGTTTCAAATCTTTGTACACACCTCAGCAACGTTTGATGCTTCATTCAGTACTCCAAGTTCAGATCAGACCTTCCTTGGAGTATTGTTCTCATGAATGGAGTTTCAACCCTAAGCATACTCTGAAGTTGTTGGATTCCATCCACAAAAAAACTATCTATCCGATTGGAGACGAGAACATCACTTGCAACCTTGATAGTCTGGAATATCGAAGAAAGGTTGCAGAGATTTATCTCCCTTTTATGGATACTTTCGCGGTAGGTATTCAAATGACTTGGCACATTTAATTCCACCAAGAGCGGTATATATCAGAAATACGCGACGGACTGTGACTGCTGCTCGTTTTGAGGTTCAATTCAGTACACCTCGAACTTCACTGCTCAAGATCTCTTTCATTCGAAGAACTGCGTGTATGTAAGAACATTTCGCCAAATGAATTTGATTTCCAGCGATTCAAATCCAACGTGAATCGCTACTTTCGCACTGGCACCGCTCTTAGAGCGCCTTAGAAATTCTCCTGTAGTGCTTGTGATCTGCTCTTAAAAATATTCTGTTTCATATCGGGTTTCACATAAGTGGTGTTGAAGAAAACAGTCATTCGATATTGCGTGAGTTCAGTGAACTTCTCACTATTCCTCTGTACTACGGTTCTTTCGATATTATTTTTTTTCAAATTGTTATATAGGTTGGGACAAGAATGACAGCATTTGTCTCTAATAATCGGCCCTGTTATGTTAATCAATATACACCCAGATTGTGAATTCTAACAGTAAGTGCATAAGGATATTACCAATTTGGGTCGGGAACCTCTGTTCCCATTACATGACTATGAGTAATTGAGGTGATGAAAACACAGTTCTGTCAGTTTTTCATTCCAGTACATTTGACCTGAGAGAAGCAAATGTCAGATAAACAACAAATACTATGCATCGACTTATCTTTATGTAACCTCAGGTTACAGATAGTTTCGAGCGGCTTTGATGTTAACTTTTTGTTGAACTGGTACCAATTCAGTGAGATAATCCTGTTTCAAAAAGAAATGCCTCAACTCTCTCATTATCGCGGACTATGTAGAAAAGAAGATGCGAATTCGGTTGGCAGTTTAGGCCTCATCCAGTACTATTCAGTTATGTAGATACTCCAAACTGAAGAGTAATGTGCCTTCTTGTTGTCGGGGAAACCAAAACCGTGAAACGGGCGTTTCAAATGAAATGTCAAAAGGGGAGCATCATTTGTTGAGTTCTTGAGTCGACATGATACAACTCATTTCGGATCCTCTTCACTACTCCAAAGAAATGGAGTATATTTTATATATTGATTGTTGCTTGAACTAATGTACCTTCGATGTTCTATTGCTCTTGATATTCTGAACCTTACTCAACACTTGATCTCGTGGATTTTACTTTTCATTGAACACAAGATCCGAAATATTCGAAATATCATCGATTCAATGAATCATTTCATTCGATCTTTTTAGTTACTTGAGAATGAATTGAATATCCTGACATGTAGGAAGAAACACTACCAACTATTTTCTTGATTAAAACAAGAACGTGCCCCTGAACAAAGCCCTTTCTGTGTATTACATACAGTTCATCGTGAAGAAACAAATATCCCACCATTTTTCCGCCAAGGATTCCGGTAAAGTAAATTACTTCTTTACAGATAAAAGGTGCAAGAGTTAATAGTGGAAGGAAGTAACTGTTCTTTGGATCTTTAAACTCAAACTTGTTTTTCTCGTTTCAGGAGCTGCTTTTAGTATTTCAGATTGAAAGAAGTATTTCATTTCTCCATTGAAACAATACACTTTGTGTGACTGTTAGTACAGTAGTAGGAAACGAACTGAGATTTCTGTCAATACTTCTCTGGTGAAAACAATCTTGATGTGTATTGAATTTTTGCTAGAGTTCTCTTCTGCTTCTGTCATATGTGTATTATTTTAAAAATTTCAATGCAATTTCATAAACTACAACTCACGATTTGCTCTCCACAAAATTTATTTGAAAAGTATATCACGGCATGTTTCGCTTCTTCAACAGTAATTTGAATACTACAAGTTGCTTCTTACGCTAATATTTATATTCTACATCAATGTAGAAGTGAGGTAATCATAATTGAAGAGGTACCTCAGGTATATGAGAATTGTAGAGGCTAGGTAATTTGATTAAGGTAGTCCCAGCTTGTGTATATAAATATATGGTATATAAATAAAGTATTCAAATCACTGTTGAAGAAGCTACTGCCTTAGCGAAACATGTGATATATTTTTCAAATAAAGTTTGTGGAGATCAAATCGCGAGTTGTAGTTTATGAAATTAATATGGATCTACATCAATTACCGGCCGAATCAATAAAAAAAATTCAATGCAATTTTTGATAGTGGATTTTGATTGTTTGACGAAGTTTAGAAATGAAACATCTAACTGATTAGACTCTGTAAACCAAAAATTATATAGTAACTAACTTTTTGCAGTGAAATTTCCATACGTAGAAAAATTATTCATTGACTTGAAGTAGTTACTTTTCAGAATATTGAAGTTTTAAGCTTAAATAGCGAGAAAAATATAATTTCGTTTACGAAAAAATTGTCTTGTAGAGAATTTAGTTATGATGTTATGAATGAAAAATTATCTTGATATGGGATCAGAGGTTCATCACTATATTGACTTCTAAAATTCATTCAAAATGCATTCTTTTCAAAGGGGGATTATTATTGGGGTTCCACGAAGGTTAGTTTGCAAACCTTTACTATTTTATTACTGTACTACAGATAATGATGAATTGAAAGTTTCCGTTTCCTACACCTATCATATTTGTCAGTCAAACAATGCGGGAGTAGTTGTAATTGATATGAATTTTCATGAATATGGTGAAAATTTAAGCGATGAAGCTTCTGGGTCATCATATGCAGACATTCGGACTGTTGGAAGACAGTGTGTGTCGCCTCCGTTTGGAAAATGATGAAACAGCAGCCCCGCTGGGGACCGAATAAGATTTTTACAGTTCGGCAGAGCCGTACTCTCACCAACTGACCTGAAAGACCACTCACCATATGAACGAATCGGCTTCGTTACGAAGCTGTGTTTATTTATTCGAGTGTGAATAGGTGTGAGCCATAATAAATCCTTGCGGGTTGCGGTGGGGCGTTGAATAGACACACTCACTTTGGACCTAACCTAACCTGACTCCATCTTCTCATGGAGTATTTTCTCAAATTTTGGATGAAGCAAATATTATTTGGAAAATCAGAGGTATCACTTCAATGCAAATGATTACCTTTTTAGTTGCAATTATAGTTGAAATTGCAACTGTAATAGATACGAAAATAATACATATTATGAAACTATGAAACAACAAAAATTAATGAGCGCTCCGAGGCAACTTGATTGATTCCAGTGGCGCATTTTCTTTTTCAGCTGCAGGAAAACGCGGAAAAATCTGCAGCACCGCATCATCTCAAGATCTTGATCTGCCACTGTCTTCTCTTTCATAGTTGGTTTTTAGGAATTCTCACAGATTATGCCCTAACGAAACCCACTTGCTTGGTGGGAGGTACATCGAGAAAATTATCACAATTCTGGTGTGGTTTTGTGAAAATCATTGAATATAAGAGGTTGCAAATCCACATACCAATAACAGTTTTTCAAACAATGTTAGAAATATGATAATATATTTTTCGAAAGGGTTTTTTTGTGGAGGAATCAATTTTCTTTACTGGTTCAAAAAACCAGTAAAGATCATAAAACCGTCCACAGTTTGGAAAATAACAGAGTTGAATCCGTTAAGGATTTGCTTGAGTGTAATGAAGGGCAAAAAATTCAAAATTGAAAAAAAATAAAACAAAAATTAAATTTTTGTACTTAGCTTTTTCGAGTGGTTGACATGTGTTGAAAAGTACATCTATTTACAATTGAGGCAAAATGTTTTAAGTGAATTTTGGGCTGTGAAAATGGGGAAAGATTGTATTTCGAAACGTCGACCACTAAAGAAAGTTAAATATAGACATTTTCCGATGGATTTTTTAATTTGTAGTGAAAATTCATGAATATGATAGGTTACTTACTGATTGGATTCTTCAGTGGTTTCTATAATGCAGTAACTTTTCGGGGTTAACTTTTCAGTTCGCCCTTCATTACACTTCAGCAGATACCTTTGTTAATTTTCCAGATAATGGAAGATTATAAAAACAGTAAGCCATAACGATAATATAATAATTATAATATTGATCTGACCATCATCTGAATAACCTTTTCAAAATGATGTGAGACTTCCAATCATTAATAACGAAACTAATTTTATCAGGTGCAGAAGCTGTTGTTTTTTATATATTGAGTTGTGGTAGATATTTTCCAATGAGTCTAACCGATTTATTGTTGCTTGAATTCAACTTTACGATCCTTTAAATACTCTGATTTTCAAAAAGTATTCTTCTTGATCTTGGTATAAATGAAGATATTGTTTGTTTCGTTTGATAGATATGGTTGATGTTTAGTTTTTTCAAAAAATGACTATATCTGTGAAATCTTTGATGAAAGCAGTGTCGCTGTTTTCCCGTTTTGCGGTGGATCTTATCAAAAATTGCTAATTTTCTGAGATACCTCTGTTGACGACTCTTCTGATGATTTGCGACCCGTATTGTTTTTTTTTTGATCAATCCTATTCAGCGAAAATAGTGAATTATAGACTTGTTGTCAAAGGATTGCAGTTGAGTTTCTGGAGAAGGGATTCGGCTGGTGGGTACTTGTAGGTGTCCTCTCCACAAGATTGTTTTTAGTAGGGCATGTACAAAGTATCTCTTTCGAAAAGCGTCTTGAACAGGTTTGATTTTACCAATGTGCGAGAAAAAAGGCCAGCATCAAAATTACCTCGAGGAAGATAAAACAATAAACTTATTCAGATACAAAACCCAGAAAACCAGTGACATCGCTCTTCATCAGAGGTGTGACCGAAAGAGGAGAATTTTGAAGACATTGTCTGCAAACTGAGAACAGCAAAGAAGTTAATCATCACTGTTTATACCAAAAACATATTTTTTTTACAAAATATGGATATTTACATTTACAGCATCGAACTTGAAAACTAACTAAAAATACATTTCTCAAATCAACAGGAGAATATCTGCCAGACTTTAGGAGAATAACAGCATATGTTTTGTTCCAATATCATCTCCAGGCAGAAAATTCGATGATTAGAAATACCAAGATCGAAATATTTGGATGAGCTGAAGAAATAAACATGAAATTCAAAAATTTATGACGCTCATTTTCGAAGAAAAAAGATTATGGTACATAAAATGGAAATTAATAAATGAGTGGGTTGAATGATGAGATGAAAATAATTCGCAAACGATGAAAATAAAAGAAAATCAAGATGAAATGAAAAAGATGAATTATGAAAATAAAAGGATTTTATTCCTAGCTAATTCACGAAATTTCGACTATTAGTATCCACATTCATCCTTGGGTCTATTAAAGGTCACTCGGGTGATTTTTCTTCTTCTCTTTGTCCTCTCGGTTTTCTATTCCGTTCAACTCAACCCGTTTTCTCAATAATGAGCTCAGTTTCAGATCAGGTAATGCTGATCAGTCCAAACGTGCTGTAATATTCCCGGTTTTCTGTTTCTTCCTTGCTGGGTATTTTTCTAGAGCTCGCCAATTTGGGCTTTCAACAGCCTCTTGATTTCACCGATATAGGACTTGCCGCACCCACATAATAACTGATTAATAAAAGTCTTGGAGTCACTCTTCGCCTCTGGTGACTTTGTTTTTGTGAAGCTGTGTATTTTCAAAATTTCTGGTGAGAAAGCTAATCATATTCAGTTTTGATATGGATGATATGGAGTAAATATGGATGTCTGAAAAGTGATCACACACCATCTGATAGACTGCAGAAGAAATGAATAACTATAGTGAAATTACAAAAAAAGTTACCGTGCAAAACGATTCACATAAATTGTTTCCGATCAAATTGTATGAACAAAAGAAGATGTCATTGTCACACTCAAAGAAGTGAATCATGTTATTTAGGAAAAATTTCGAGAGTCTCGAAGTATCATAGAATCTCTAGAGACGTTCGAGATCTCTGACGTTATAAAAGTTCTGAAACCGAATGGGTGATACAAATTGTGATATACATTCCTTCAATCATATTCACTGAGAACAGAATCAGTTTTTCCATCCATTTTCATTCTTCAGCTTTATCCCTAAGGGTTCTATCATACAGGGTTCGAAGACGATTTATTGTCAATTCGTAATCTGAACGGGAAAATTTTATATATTGGTTCGTAATGCAACTGTTGCTGAAACAGCGGATGAAGTGAGTTGAATATTTTAAAAAAATTCAGTTTTTGCTTGATAAATAAATACTCTGAGTTGTGTTCATGACAATATTTCCAGAAAAATCAATTGAATAGATCTTGTTCATAGCCATCAAAAGAGCAATTTATAAATGTGTGAAAAATAATACAGTGGTCCAGAAATATTTCAGGTGAAGAGCAAACATAGTTTTTAAGCATTATCATATTTTACCTATGAAGTAAATTTAATTTTAACTTGTAATTTGATGCATGCTTCAGTATTTTTTTCAGTTGAAAGAGGATGAGTTATGAGGTTTTATCTCTAATAAACTTTTCAATAGCTAAATAGAATCTGCTGGTGTCAGTGGTGAGGTCAAATGTTAAATACGCCAGTAACTTGCGCATTCCGCGTACAAATCGATTGTTTTCTACATCATATAATTTGAGTTCATATCTTGGAAGTTATCGCAGAACTGAAACTATCGTGCGACAAAATTAATTCAAGCAGCTTCACATACACACACACACCACACCGATGCGATAAGCGCGATGAAGAAAGGTTTTGTTTTACGTAATCAGTCACTTTGAAGGTTGAGGTCGCATTTTTGTTTTTTATTGTCTTTAGGCAGCTAGATACTTATCTAATTTGAAATTGATTCTTTGGGTCATATTCTGGTTTGAGTGAATTTTATCAAAGATCACTATTATCAGTAATACGCTGATACGACACTATGACTAAATATACCACGAACATTTTTTCCACGTCATGCTCGTTTCATTAACCGAGTGAGTATCGTTAGGTATCACCATCTGATGCTGCTAACTTGGAAATATGATTAAACTTGTATCGATGGCTGTTAAAGTTGAGAGAAATGCTCTTATCGCCAGTCATAGTCCCATTACCAGCCTGTCCATTGTCCATTGTATCTAGAAAAAAACTCTATTGTATCTAGAAAAGTTTTCCTGCTACAGTAGTGATTTCGCTAATTCAGTCATACGCAATCACTTTTAACAAGAAGGTGATGCACCGCTGCTAATTTCTAGGTAACACAAAATATTTGAAGTTGTCTCTGAGGAAAATGAAAATTGCAAATGTGGTAGCAGAAATAACACCTCAAGAAATTGATTATTTTTTATTTGTCACATGGGAGTGGCTTGAGAATGAGGTGAAGAACTCAGAAAATTGGCGGACAGAAACAGATTGACTATAAACTTAGTGTCAGGATATTCAGACATAGCGGGCAACGAAAAAGCTAATGAGTATGCCTGACCAGTACCATCAACTCCATAAATAGGCATTGCACCAGCTGTGAGGGTACTGAAGTCCATGGTACGAATCTACATTGGAAAGTGGGTCTATAGGAAACATTAGGAGAAATGGAAAAATATAGCCAGGAACACACACGTTAAAATCTTCATGAAATCCATCTATTGGAAGGATACCTAAAAAAAGGTTGTATAACGGAAACCAAAATCAGCTCATTATGTTTCATGTGAATGTGATGCCCTGAATCGCAGAAGTAAACAGTTTATGGACAACCCAAATTATGTTCAGAGGAACATGACATACATTCAGCAAGAGATCTATACATACAGCAAACAAGATTATTGAATTGAGTAGCACGAAAAAGATGAGAGAAAAACGCATTGAACCTTGGGACTGCAGCTTTTTCCGAAGATTTGGGAGAAATGTGCAAGTCAAACGGCGCCTAAGTAGTAGAAAATAAAAATGCTATACTTGGGTGTCAGTTAGGAAAGCGTGTTGTGATGTGTGAGAACAGCTCTGTAAGTTATCATCAAGGAACAGTGTTCACGTGAAGACTTTTCATGAACTTCAACGGTAGAAATACAGTGCATTTTTGCTTTACGACAACTTGCTCATACATGAGAAAACTCTTACATCTACTCCATATCTAATTGGTAGCTTCAGTTCTACTATTCAGCTGATTTTCTGAAGATCATCTGATAACCCTAAAACAATGGATAATTTTATAACATCTGATTGTTTCTCATGACAATGGATCTGAAAATCTTGACCATCATTAATAAGAAGAACCAAATGATATCACGAAATCATTTTCCCAAAGAAAGAACTTGATTCTATCAGGGCAGATAGTCAAATATGCATAGTAGAGGTAAAAGTGAGTCTGAAGTTCATAGATGGTGGCTTGCGGAAACTCTAACTGTTAAAACTTGAGTATTTCGAATTCGTTTGTACTTCAAATTTTAATTTTGATAAAATGTGAAACACATTATGACATTAAAAACATGATTCTTAGTTGTTGTTTATTCACATCTTTTTTTTTGTGAGTACTGACGATATAATCAAGGGTTATATTCCGAGTGCAAAAATTCAGTCAGTTAAATTTGTACGAATCGATAATATTTGAAATTTGGCTAAGCAAATAATTCGAATGTATAATAATTTTATAAAATTCTGAGACGATAGGTCGAAAAATTCCATCTTAAAAACATTTCTGAAATTATGGAATTGCATGCCTTTTGGTCGATTGAGTTTTATGTACAACAATGTCGAGATCATTTTCAAACAAGGAAAGCGATAATAAAAACTAAAATGATTTGGGATATACGGAGCACCGATTTATGTTCATTTGAATCGGTTAAACTGCTGTAAAACTCTGTAAACGCTGCCTACTCTCGAATTATTTCATCATTTTCACATATAGAGGAAAATGATCTGAATTTCTTGATATAATCCAACGCCCTTCGTGGTATTAGCCAGGGGAATAGATGTTTTCTATTAACCTACAGTGCTACAGTGTAGGTAAGTCGAGAATGGCCCAAACGAATTGTTCTTTCAGTTAATTTGATTTACAATATATTTCTTCATTTGTCATTAATTTTCCTCAGTATTATTCAACTTCAGTTGGAAGAGATCATTTGAGCTTCAACAATTTTCTCGAACAAGCCCGTGAGCTATATAATCCAGTTGTTCGCTGCGTTTTCCTAGAACTCGGATGGTAATCAAGAGTTACAGGATATTTACTTCTCTTACATTATTTCAAAATAGGTCATATTGTTGCCTTTCAGCCACACAATTCATGAGAGAAAATTTCTTTCTCGTTTCGACAAGAATACCGTTTCTGTAGACGAGAACACAAGAAAAATTGTCGCCTAGCGCAAACTGACAAATCAGGTGTAGTCAGACATGCTGTTAAAGAAGGCTCAGATACATAAATACTCGAATAAACTCAAAATCACTATCGAAGAATATATGCAGAGGAGCAATAGAAATTCAGAAACACCGGGATAATTTTAATAGAAAGAAAGATACATTGAATATAAGTGAAAGCTGGTTACTTGGCTATAAACAAAGTACTTTATTCCAGTTTAGAGAAACGGCGCCATGCCCACCAACGATAATATAAAATCGGAGGAGACAAATTCCAATATTGTAGATTCTGCGTTGAAAACAACACGAGCACTTCTACTGTTAACTCATCGCATTTGATGTCTACTATTGCGGTGAACCTGATGGAGTTCATTACCAAAAATCCCTGAGAATATCTTTGATACAGAAGATAATAATGATGCATCATCAACTTTCATTTTCAAATGGATAGATAGGTCTTGTGATACCTCGTTTGATGGCAATATCAATTCTTATTCCAAACTTGTTTGTTTTTGGAAATCGGTTCGGTCGTTCATAAGAAACTCTCAGAAAACCTAATATTTTTCAAGACAAAATGTATTTAAAACTGACCAGTGATAAACGTTGGGAAATGAGTTCTGGAATAAACTGCGGATGTGTATTCTTCACATTAGGTTTCACGAATCCCCACAAAAATGTATTGGCGTTATATCGAACGGGCTATTCTAAGGAACTATGTTTGCCTATCCACTGGTTTGGATACTTGTATTCAGTCACTTTTGATTCATCTTATCGTAATGAAAAGATTCATTATTTTGCTGAAGCTACCTAGCTGAAAACTCATTTGGATTTGTCAATTACCCATACATAAAAATGGCCTACCAGATCACCTGATAAGACGCGTTTAGATATTTCTGGTGGGATACGCGACACCATTTGAAGAAAACTTTCGAATTCAATTTCAGAAATTTAATTTTAACTACGAATTCAGTATTTCAGAGACACTGATTTTACAATAAAGATACAATATCTAAATCCACTGTATCTGATTTTGAATGATCTTGATCCTTTTAGACTTCATCAAATAATTCAGAAATTGAATAGAAAGGGGGATGTATCAGTGAAAAACATAACTCTCACATAATTTATTTTTTCAGGGACACCCTGTACAATTGAAAATAATTTTTGAACATTGCCATTAGTAACCTTCATATTCATGTCATGATAAATAATTTTAAATATGTTTCGTCTAACTCGTTATAAAGAGAATTTATAAGTTATGACATTTGACAGTTATGTGAAAACATATGGCGTCGGTAGACCACATCAAAGATTTTAAGACCAAATATGTTTGTTTGCGTTTACTTAATTTGTTTTACAAAGAAAAGTACCGCATGAGTTGATAAAATTGATATGTTGAATTGTTACGCATGTATTTAGCATTAATTTACGATAATATTGATGTTATAATGTTTACGCGAAACAGCTGTATTTTGAGGTTACAACGTAAATGACTAAATGTTTTGAAAGAGCCACTTGTGGAGGCTTCGAAAGAGCTGGCTTTTTGATGGCATGAAAACTGGCTCTTTCCATACACTGCAAATACCAAATTGCGCAGTTTATTAGAGATGCCTATTTAGCAGCTTCAAGCCAACAAAATGTTATTCAAGAATTCATCAAACCTGGCATATATCCCTTAAATTCTAATATATTTTCATGCGTTCCTTGCATCATAGGTGAGCAACATACCTAATCCAGCTTCAGAAAAAAATTAAACAAGGAAAAAGAGAAGAAAATGAACCTAGAAGGGTTGGTGTTAAGAAAATGTCAACAAAACAAAACATAAAGTTCCAAGTTTCAAGGCACATGACAGATAAATAGTTAATTAAATAATTTTTATTGCTGAAATACTTTTTTTTGTAAAGAGGAACCTGGCTACTTCATTGCACATGCCCAGCTCTTCCATACACATCTTGCTTTGAAATATCCGATTTTCCTTTTTTTAAAGTTGCCAAATTACTGAATTCTGGCATTGTATTTCATTTTATTTCGACTGGATAACCATGACTATTAAACTAATTATTTACAAAATGCAATTTTATTCTATAACCATCACCTGACGTTAACTTTTTTTGATGTTTTTCAAAACTGGCTCTTTCATACACACTCTTCCCTACTTGATACTTTTTTCTTCAAATCTCTAGTCTTCTCTTGTCAAGAGAAGATTATCTGTTTTTGTTTCATTTTGATTAAGATGACCCAGATTTTTGTCGTGCCATACATGGCTGAAAATCTCCTCTTGTCTCATTCAAGACAAGACGTGACAAGAGACGACAATTACTTGTCTTGGCGGTAACACTATTCAAAAACCAAGGGAGGTGGAAGATTCGTCAAGAAAATAATTTCTGACTCCAATGAAGATTATTTTCCATGGAATTGTTGTTTTGTGATTTTTTTTTGTAGAAATCTGCCCGGACAAAGTGTTTCAATATTACAAGATTCATCATTTTATATTTTTTGATGACTTTTTTGTATTTTCTAACACTAATTGAAACTTTTTTAGATCACATGGAAATACTAGAACTAATGTTTAGAGAACTCATACCGTTATCGATATTATCAACACTGAAAAGCGGCCACCGGTAATTCAAATTCATTGTTATGATAACCTCAATATTTCTGCAAACATTCATTTTCCCAATCTCGAATAGAAACAAACAATGAAATAAATTTCGTTGAGATAGCACTCTCCGACATAATTAAGCAAGTCAAACACCGTACTGGGTTTTGGAGCAATTTGCTTTATGAGTAAAAGTGCCCCAGACACCTAACAAGTGATTTAGTGTTTGAGTAGATCCCTTGACGAACGTTAGGCCTTGTAATTATATAGGTTGTTTAACCAAAATCCATTATTGCGAAGATTCAACCTGAGTTTACTGAAATTGTACCCTGATGACGCGACGTCTGAGAGATCCTCCATTATTCGTAGGGGTGGAAAATTGTTTTCTATTGAAATATTATATGTTTTATTATTTATTATATATTATATGTCGATATTTATTTTCCAATATTAACATGGATTCGGGAATATATTGATGGTAGCCTAGGACATGAAAATCGAAAGATAAATAAATAAGTACCAAATTTCTGTCACCGCAGTTATCGGTTGATTGGTCAAACCACCAACACTAACATTAAAAACTTGACAAGTTGACTTAGATGTCACACCAATAGGTGGTTCCACTTATGTCTCGTTTGCGTTTACGCAGTTATTTTTATTAAGTACTTTTTTTGGTTTTTCACATTTTGTCCAGGGGGTTTCAGACATCTGTTTCATACTGGACCAGATGAAAAAGTTGTTCGTACAATTCTCCGTGCTACAGAAAATGTTCGCGGTGAATAATAACCGGAACCGTTAATGTCTAGATAACTAACATTGCCTAGATCTCTGAAGATAGTCTTTTGGAAAGCTAATGGAATTCTCTCCAAAAGACACGATTTTGAGAACTTTCTCATTGAGCAAAACATCGATGTGGCTCTCGTTCAAGAGACCCATCTGAGAAACAATGAATCCGTTAACATTCCAAACTACAGATTCTACCACAGAGAACGTGGTGGACGTGCTGCAGGGGGAGTTGGCATCTTTGTCAAACAATCCTTTCAGTGTGTCCAATACGGCATTGACAGTATCCGGTTACACGGTACTGAGGCTGGAGGTGTCGAAATTCAACTGAGCAG